>JASSUY010052371.1:13071-104880 GCA_032466535.1 Forpus xanthops | reverse complement strand
CAGGCGGCCTATGGCGATGGATGGGCTGGAGCAGCAGCCACCCAAATTCCCCCAGCAAATGACATTGTGCTGCAGCAGCGTGGCGGAGCCAATCACACCCGCACCGCACAGCCAATGGGCACCGGTGTCTTACCCAGCCACTGGCAGGGGCTCTGTGACTGTAGGACCTTGGTCCAGCTCTGCAAACAGCCTTCCTGCAGAGACAGCCCCTCCAAGTTTGTTTCTCAGCACGAGAGCCATCCCTGCTGTGATTCATTTCCGAGGAATAACAATGCCATTGTAAATTGTCCGGGGAGTGACGTGCCCTGCCTGCCGCGTGATCTGCTGCTAGTGGGGAGGGCACCGAAGTCATTTGGGTCTTGTTTCCCGTTTAGCATTGCCACGGCTGCCTACCCAGCAGACCTGCCTCCGAGAGCCAGAGGGATGGTGGTAGTTACAGGGCAGAACAAAGTGAGTGGAAACCCGGATGATGCCATGTCGAGCTCGGATGCAGAGGATGATTTCCAAGAGCCAGCCACTCCTACTGCAACCCAGGCAGCACAAGCACTACCTCTGGTACCTCAGCAGGTAAGAGCTCTCTGGTACTATACTGATAAGGGCTGGTTATTGCAGCATGTAATGCTCATGTGTCAGAGAATTTGGGATTTCTTTGTTGGAGGATTTATAGATATCGAGTTCAGTTTCCATTAGTAGCTAAATGGCTGGATAAAGCTAAGTATCTTTATCTTTTTACTTCAGTAGCTTGGCAGCATTACTCATGTTTAATGTTGCATCCATGTTTGGACTTTACAAATACAACTATGTGTTTATTCTGATACCAGAGCATCTTAAGATGTGGTATTAAGATTTTAGGCCTCTTATAAACCTAAGTAGAGAGTCACAGGTTTTTTGTTTTTTTTTTTTTTTTTTTCTGTATATAGTATAAAATATTGTGGTACAGTATAGTATTATACAGGAACCAACAGAGTAGCAAATGAGTGCAAGTCCCAAGGTTGGGGAGTGAGTTTTGTTTTTTTTTTTGTTTCCCCAGAAGAGCCAGGAGGAGGCATTCATGCTACTAATGAATATCTGGTATTAAAGCTGAGTGATTAGTGCTGCTTCAGATTTCCAACTAACATTAAAACATCCCTGATTACACCCATAAGTCAGCCAGAGTATTCAAGTTCTTAACCCCTGAACCTCACTGTTTTGTGGCAACAGGCTGGGAAAGAAAGCATTTGTCAGACCAAGTCATGTCACATTGGCAAGGACTGCATGCTATATATTCTAGAAGTTGTAACCCTTTTGGCCTGAATGTGTCTGGCAAGGATTAGGGGCTCATTTGTGATGATGTGGTTGCTTTTGCAGTTTCCAGAAGTTGTTCCACTCAACGTAGGAGGCATGTATTTTACAACAAGACTGTCGACACTGAGGCGGTATGAGGACACGATGCTGGCGGCTATGTTCAGTGGAAGACACTACATCCCAACAGATGCTGAAGGCAGATATTTTATTGACAGAGATGGAACCTACTTTGGGTATGTGTCCTCAGTAGTATAGTTTAGAAGTTGTTAACGAAGAAAATGATTTCTAAAGAAATTAAGAAACTATTTGTTTTATCCTTAAGGGCTGAAGTTTTTCAGTAGGAAAAGAAAAATGAGCTTTGATTTTGTACGTTGTCTCCTTCAGAGTATCTCCTTTCAAGGTATCGAGTTGTTTTGAAGTTTTAAAAAAGAATGTATTTGGCATTGCTTTTCACAGGAAGCTGTTTTGTACAACACTGTTTTTTAATAGATATTACGGTGTATGTGATAAAGAGGGAACGGAAGGAATGCATCTAGGTTCTTAACTAGTTGGAAGTATGATGTTTTCAGTGTTTAAGTAGGATATAATGTAGCTGTTAAAAAAGCACAAGCCTCAATTATTATTACTGCTGATAGTGCCATGTTCCTTCACCTTCAGCATTCCTTCCTGTGTGTTTAGCTTTGTTTTTAATTAAACTAACCATGATCATACTAATACTCTGAATTGGCTTGAGATTGCTAGCAAAGGTAGGTAGGGTTCATGAGTTAATCTTCATGGGTTAAGGTCTTTGCTCAAAGCACACTTTGCAATTTAATTTATGTTTCTTCCTCCTCCTTTGTAGACATTTCCTTCATTTCTTCAACAGAGAAGTATTGAATTAGTTTCAAAGCATATCTGGATTTTGCTGTAATCTGGGACAGAAACAGATTAAACCACTATATTTATTAGAAAATAATTTGGCAATATGAAAGTGCCTGACACTTTGTTGGCAAATCACTTCAATTGTCGTGTTGTTAATCTGAATTGAAAACATAGCTGGACCACAGAGCCAAGTCAGCATGTGCTGTGTTTGTTGACATGCTGATGAAGATTGCAGGAATGCTTTATTTGCTATGGTCAGTAATAGCTTTGTTAATGCTTATGAAGTGATTTCTTCCTATGTTAAAAAATCTTGTAGCTTAACACTGTTTCAGACTACAAGAAAGTGTTATTATGATATATACTACAGGTGTATGTAGCCCATATCCTGTGAAGAGAAAACTTCCTTTGTAAATGCACCATCCATTCACTACAGTCCTGGTTCTCTGTGAGATGTTGTCCGTGCATATAATTCTTCAGGAAAATGGAAAAGATCGTTTTGTCACAGGCCTAAATTTGAAATACAGTGATTATGTTCTGTTTCCTGTAAAATACTGCCCCCTCTTCTAAGTGGTTACTCCACTTCAACCTTTGTTTAAAATCTGATGATATTTGGTTTTCAGTGAGTTGTTCAGTGCGTTTGGCAGAAATATGTTACTTAATATCATTTTTACCCTTCTTTTAGAGACATACTTAACTTTCTACGATCTGGTGATCTGCCGCCAAGAGAACGTGTGAGGGCAGTTTACAAGGAAGCTCAGTATTATTCCATAGGACCATTGCTAGACAATCTAGAGGATATCCAGCCTCTGAAAGGAGAAAAAGTTAGACAAGCTTTCCTCGGCCTTATGCCATATTACAAAGGTAATTAAACAAAGTGGTATTGACTGTTCCAGCATGATTGAGTAGTTTAAGTGGTGCTTTCAGCTCTGCTTCAGCTTTCAAACTCCATTGTAGTTGAGAATTTTATTGTGCACTTTTCATGTGCTTTAGATCTTTGAGGTCTCCACATCAGATATGTTCCTGCTGCATCCAAGGGTGTGCATTTTTATGCTGCCTTAAAAGAGAGCAAGATCTAGGCCACAACATGTAAGGCTTTTTAAAAGAGGATGTTTCTCTATGTCTGTGTTTGTGCCATTAGGATGCAACTGAATGAACTTGGGCACGTAGTAGGGACACGGAGTTCACAAGATGGCAGATTGATTTAATTACTGTGTTTTTAGCGATGTGCAGCTTTATTTTGCTGCTATTATTATAAGAATAATTTAAGCACTGTAATAATTTTTCACATGAAATAATGGCATTTGTTTTTCTTTTACGAAGTGCTTCAGTGTTATTTTTCAACTTTTTTATTCTGTTTTTTAGATCATTTGGAAAGGATCATCGAAATAGCAAAGCTCAGAGCTATGCAGAGAAAAGCAAGGTTTGCAAAATTGAAGGTCTGTGTCTTCAAAGAAGAGATGCCCATCACTCCCTATGAATGCCCACACTTCAATTCTTTACGTTTTGAAAGGAGTGAGAGTGAGACAAAGCTATTTGAACATCATTGTGAAGTAGATGTATCTTTTGGGCCCTGGGAGGCTGTGGCTGATGTATATGATCTTCTGCACTGTATTGTGACAGACTTGTCTGACAGAGGGATAACTGTGGATCATCAGTGTATTGGGGTGTGTGATAAACACCTGATAAATCACTATTACTGCAAGCGTCCTATCTATGAATTCAAGATTACTTGGTGGTGAGTTACCTTGTCCAGAACAGTGCAGGGGATAAAAGGACTTCAAGATGACAATTGCTTTTAATAGTTTTGCAACGTGTCTCTGGAAATGCATTGCTGCTAACATGTATTGGAATCAGTCTGCTGAAATGTTGGCTAATGCTTAGCTGCTCAGCACAAGGGAACCTGGTACAGAGGATGGAAAACCTCTGCAATCTTGAGAAACCAGCCTGAAACAAGACTCTTGGCTCAGGTACCTTAACGAGGCACAAAACAAAATCACCTCATGGAAGTTACAGGGTGGAGCATCTAACATCTTCTGTAAGGTGGCACTTTCCATGTGGCTTTAGTATCAGAATCTGCAAAACAGATACTGCAGCTCTCACCTGCATTGTTATAAAGTGGGGGTGCTAGGAATGCTGACATAAGGTGGTTGAATTTTACCCACTTAGAAACGTTTTATTCACTACTTAAACTTGCCACTTCCTAAAATTGAGTAACACCCAGTACAGCGATTCTGGAAATGTAATTTTGATGTAATAAACCATGAAAAAAGCAAAAAGATAGGAGCATTCCCTATATAGTATTAACTGTTGTCATGATTAAGCTATATTTCTTTTTTAATTAAGAATCTGCATTGTGACTTATAACATTGTATTTCGATTATTTCCATTGTTATAAGAAGGAATAGCAGGTTTGGAATATATTCCTTAATGCTTTTAGGAATAATAACTGTTCATGAAAGACTTGTGCCTGTTTTTAGCCTTAGAAATTCTAAATGTTTACAGTATCTACAAAAAAAAAAAAGCTCTTTAGAATCAGGTCATTTACAAAGGCTTTTGGTAAATGAGAAAACCCTATGTGTATGTTCCTATTAGCAGAAGTAAGAGGAATATTTAATGTATGTTATTTTATTACTGACTCTTTTTACATTCTGTGGTATTAAACTTCGTTCTAGAGTTAGAGTCAAGTGATGATATAGACAAGTGCTTTCTTCACCTCACCTTCTCTAGGCAATTAAGTCTCATTTTTTTCATTCTGTTGACCCTTCCTGGTATAATATCAGGAATAATAATTTCATAACCTTCATAAATAATTCTCCAATTATAAACCAATGTATCTGTGTAGTAAATGTCTTTCCACGCTGAAGGAGGCAGATACTGCAGAATCATGTTCTTTTATGAAGGTAATAGTTGCACTTCTGACATTAGTAACCGTATTCCAAGGCTGGATTACTTAATGTCCAAAACGGAAAGGAAGAACTAAACATCTGCAGATACAACTGTTGTGTGAGGGACAGAAAATCAAGTACTTCTCCAAAAGACCCTGTGTGAAGTAGCCTCAAAGTAATCTTAAAGAGAGGGAAAATAAATGTGTATTGCATTCCATTGGATTAGCTGATCCAAGAATATTGTTTAATTAAGCTTTTGACCAAAACACTTAAGAAATGTGTTAATTAGAATTATTCTTAAAATTCAGGTAACTGAGAATTTTAATAATTGTAAGAACTTTATGATCAAATTGTCTTGCAAAACAGAGGCAACTTGTTTGCTTTGTCACACTTGTATTTATGTGATTTAGGAGGTTTTAGTGATGTGCCTCTCTGAGGTGGGGGCATACACCTCTGATGATCTCTTTATATATGTTTACTTAGAATCATTGTCAAGTGCTGAGGTTCAAGTCTAGAGCTTAGATTTTGAAATGGAAGGAGGGAGGAAATCGTGTGCATTTGGATCTTCATTTAAGCTCATTTCAATTGTTTTCCTAAATATTGACCTTGCATTACAGGGTGTGGTACTTGTGTTTGACTACCCAAAATTAAAAGTCAAATGAGGCTACTTACGATATTTAAGTTCAGGATTTATGGTACCAGTTTATATAAAGATTACAAGGAGAATTGCAGTGTTGCCGGGTTAATCAGTACCCATGTATGTATTTCCATGGGACATAAGTCTGGTTTGAATTTCAGCACAAATGGAACAGTCTGATATAACAGTATGTTTTTAGATTGGCTGTAAGACTTCTGCTGTTACTCTAGAGAAGCTGTGATGGCAAAATCCCTGTTTGATCATGCTTGCTATTTGTTAATATGCACACATTGATATTTTATAACATTCTCATGTTTATTGCTTAAATAGATAAGGAAGACTACCTAAAAAGACAATTAATCTTAGTTTGTATCAGTTGCATCTCAATTGATGCTTTCATCCTTCAGATCCTCCAGAAGACGGCAAACATTAAGTGCAATACTGAAAGAGAAAGCAGGGATTTGAGCCAACATGCTTTCATTGAACATGTACATTCTGTGTTGTGACTTGCACAGGTTAACAGTATTGTTACTGACTACACTCCTCCCAAGCAGTCTTTGTTTACAATGATTTAGATGTTGCCTAATGTGGGCTCATGTTTCAGCAGAAACAGAAGAGTTGAGCAGGCAGATGTCAGGGAGTTCAATCTAATAACTGGTTTATTACTGACTTACCTTTTCTTGGCGTGTAGCATAACTTTTGAATTCTGCATTTGCAACAGAAATGTGAGTAGCTGATCTACTGAATCCATGTTTAAGATGACTGATGTTTTTGTATATCGTGGCTGCTTTATAATTGTCTAATTAAACTAAATGCCTACATAATACTGCTTTTTTCTTTTAGGACTTTCCTTTCTACCTGGCTAGGATAGAGGTTTGCTAGAACATGTATTTACCCATTTCTTTGTGCTTCTCCTACTTAGCTTCTTTGCCACTTAGGCATTTAGCTAACTACTTTTCCACCCCCAAATACCCTGTGTTTGTAACCTGATGCCATGAACAAATTGGTCAGGCAATGAAGGGTCTTGCATTATCAATATAACATTGCTATGAATATCATGTTTGCAATTAGGACAATGCATGTCCATCCATTTAGCTCATTCAATTTGAAGGAAAGACATGCTCTAAGACAACATACATGCTACTTCTGGTTCTTTTGTCTATGGCTCTCAGTGTACCTTTGTTCTATCTAGTGAAATCTGAAGTTGCCCATCACTGTCACCCAGAACTGAATGCAGCCTGTTCCACATTGTCCTGTGCATTAGGCACATGCTGGGTTTTGCAAACATGGAAGAGAGAGGGAATTAGTTCTGCAGTGTATTTCTCAGGGACAATCCTCACTAGCTCTGAAGGAATACTTCAGTGGGATCCTGATCCACACTCCTCCACATCTCCATTTGTAGATGAAGGATAAGAGGCGCAAGGAGATGAAGTGCGTAGCTTTAAGATTCATAGTGAGCTGATGACTCTGGATTCCCCCTTGGTCCTTACCCCTTTCTCTAACCTTCAAGATGTACAACCTTATGTACAGGAAATTTACTACTTCTCTGCTGCTCCCCCAAATTTATTTGCAAGGTGAATATTTAGTCTGGTTTAAAAGTCTTTTAATATTACAGTACAGTGACTGATAGTTGCTAATTACTGGCAAAAATATGTGACTAATTAAAATCCCTTATTTATAGTATAATCACTTTAATTTTACTTTCTGCTTTGTTTTATCCTAAAAACTGTTAAGAAATGTAAACTCTTACTTCTTAGGGCTTTTATCTGTTTCATAGTAATGTTTTCAGTACCTGTATTTTGGGGTCCCAGGGCCTTGTTTGTTGTGTGCTGTGAGCTGAAAGAGAAGTGCATGATCCCTTAAAATAATTAGTGATATAATTAAAGGTCATTATTTTCATTTGGCATTTGCAACCCCTGGGAACTTTCCTTCACAACATTATTCTCCCCACTCGTTCTTGTTGGTAGATGACCTAGTTCAGGTGAAGTAATGAGGAAGATGATGGAAGTACCAACAGGGAAAGCCTTTTGTCTGAGCTGATTGTTTGCACTGCATTTCAAAATGGTTTCCATTTTATTTCAAGAGGAAGGCTCATCACCATTTATGTGAGGTCAGGCAGATGATCCAGCCCATCTGGAAACCCATGTCCTGTGTAAGTTCATTTTGTTGTAATGGGCTCAGTTAAGGGGGTGGGAGAATCCAGTGGCTGTGGACTGTACAGCAGTGACCTGTGGGGTGGCTGCAGAGTCACACTACTTGAATTTCAGCATCACTCAGAGATCTGAGGATCTTTATGCCACTACTTGTGCACTGTATCTTTCTATTCTGCATAGCAGTCAAGTTAGAGATGCAACTCCTTGGCAGGTAAGAGCAGACTTCAGAGCAGAGGCTGTAGAAAGATGCTCTCTTAACTCATCATAAATCTGTGGGACATACTTCTTTCGCTTAATTTAACAACTGCTTTACTCTAGGCAATTTATAGACCCCTCAGGCTTTAATTTATGGTTGGTATTACCGAACCTGGAGTTGTGTTATCTCTTTGGTTACCTGTAGCCAAACAATTGTCAATGTTTTCAGGTTTGTCACACACAGCAGAGAGGCCTCAGCATAGTTCTGACTTTTGGGCTACGGAATGTAATTTAACAGAAAAGAACCCTTCAGTCTTTCACTATCATATTACTACCTTCAGTATATAGTCCTCTAACTGGAAGTTGCTTCCCAAAACAGTTCGTAGTCATTTTACTTACACAAATTTAGTATAAGTTTACCTCCCCTTTCACTGTGACTTTTGTAAATGGATTTTGTTTTGCTGAATTGTAAATTGTATGTGTCTATGCATTGTAACCCATAATGCCTTTGAAAATCCAGCCTGGATGCTACCAATCAGGGTTTGATGTTTAAGTAAGTTGATGCGTAATGTTTAATACTGTGATTTATTATTTCTTATGATGTTTGACTTTTCAGTTCAGGTAATATGTAGTCCATGGGTTTTATTTAAAATAGGTAGAAGAAAATGTGGATGTAAAGTCTGTGTTGTGCAATAAAAGTACATTCTGCTGAAAACTGCTGGAATCTGCTGTGCAGCCACTGCAGCTCCCATCCTCAGAGCCCCTGACTTGAGCTTGCTTTGCACATGAAAATTAAGACACAAATCTCCATTGCAGGCTTCAGTTGATGGCACCAACCACTAACTTGTTCACCATCGTTTCCATCAAAGGAAGGAAACGCTTTTGCAGTGTCTGCAGCCTCCTTGGGGAGATGGGCTGGTATCAGTCCTTTCAGTTCTGCTTCTTTCCCCCCCACACACACTCTTGTCATATCAGACAGTCCCAAGGAGAGCCAAGGTGTCCCTGTTTATGCAGTGCTCAGTTTCTGAAGTAACCAAACTACCCTTTTCCCTGCTGTCCTTCTGTCTCACTAACACCATCCCTTGCTTTCACAGCTGGATGTCTGCGTTGAGCCCTGCTGTGGAAGGAAAAAAAAAACCAAGCACCAAAACCAGCACGAGAGGACTGTGTAAAGGAAAAGGGAAAGAGGAGCAAGGTTTAAATAGCACTATCTATTTCTATTCCTGCTGCAGTGCACATAAGCATGTGCTCATGAGCGCTGCCTGATCCGAGTTTGAGGTAAAAGCAAAGCATTTGTCATAGAATCATAGCGATCACAGATTGGTTTGGTAGAGACCTTAAAGCTCATCCAGTTCCAACCCCTGCCACAGGCAGGAACACCTTCCACTACAGCAGGTTGCTCCAAGCCCTGTGTCCAACCTGGCCTTGAGCACTGCAGGGATGGGGCAGCCACAGCTTCTCTGGACACCCTGTGCCAGCGCCTCAGCACCCTCACAGGGAACAGCTTATGCCCAAGAGCTCATCTCATCTCCCCTCTGGCAGTTAAAGCCATTCCCCTTGTGCTGTCCCTACATCCCTTACCCAAAGCCCCTCTCCAGGTTTCTTACGGCCCAGCCACAGCCAAGCTCTCCCCGGACTTCCTTCCGGGATGGGTTGCGGCCCCCGGAAGCCGTTTCCCGTCCTTCCGCCGCGGCGGGGAGGGCCGTGGAGGACGCGCCGGGCCGCGCGGAGGGCAGTGCCGCCGCCGAGAGGAGCGGAGCAGCTCGGAGCGGAGCCGCGGGTCCCGCCCCGCCCGGGCAACCGGTGAGCAGCGGCTCTGACCCCGCTGAGGGGCTGCCGGGCCCCGGCGGGGGCTGCTCGGGGCCGCTGGGCCCGGTAGCGGGAGGGGGGTCCCGCACTGAGGGAGCGGTGGCGGTTGGGGGCAGCGCGGTCGGTGTCTCCGTTCCACTATAAGTCCCGGTGATGCCGTGTTTGGGCCCTCTTCGAGGCCGGGGCACGGGGTGTGTTGTTACCGGCCCCGCCGGCGCCTTCCCTGGAGCTATAACCGGGCTGAGCGCACCGGGACGCGGAGAACCGTGCTCAGCCCGCGTCCTCTGTGTGCAGCTCCTCACGTTCAATTGCTTGTATATGTATTTGTCTTAATCCCGGGGGTGTGCTTTGATAGGTTAATCAGGGTGAAGGTGCCACTAAAACTTTGCAAGTCGGGGCCCTCTGCTTCCCTACCAAGTTCAGTGCGGATCGAGGGGATTTAACTCTTTGCTTACAAGCATTCTTGATGCCTGGTCGTCTGCTGTAAGGCTTGGGATCGAAGTCCTTGAAACCCAAACCAGATGGAGTTTGGAGCGTGTTTAAGATGCTGAGCAGCGCGTTTTGGATGCTTCTGTGGGTATTCGTCACCGTGTGAGCACCCTGTGTCTGTTCAGGTTGTTCTCTTGCAGCAGGGAGTGGTTGTATGTTCAGAGAGGTTGTGTGAGGTGTTGAAAGAGAAATGACACACCTGATAGAACGTCTGAGGAGGTGGTTTAACGCCGGCCTGAATCCTGCTGGTGTGGGCAGGGGCAGTGGTGCTTGTGTGAGGGGTTGTTGGGTTAGCTGAAAGGGTTGTTATAGGCAAAATGGAACTCATTTTCGGGGGGCTGAGTGGGGCTCTGATGCAGCCCAGTGCCGGGAGTTGGTGGCACTGCGTACTTGTGGAAAAAGGGAAGCTGTGATTTAAATCCACTATCGACTTTCCATACTTCTCTTGTTTGGTCTCATGGTGATGAAGGTATTCTTTGAAGTGGTTCTTTGTATTGACAGTTCCTCATGGGATGTGTATGGAGCAGCTCTTGGCTTTCCAGTTACTTGAGACTCCTTCAAGACAGCTCATCACAGAATGTCATAGTGTTTTCCAGGAGCAGAACTTTACTCAGGAATTGTTGGCCTTCTGGACATGGTTACACAAGTGTTTTGCAGTAGGGAAGGTTAGGAAGAGAATTGTAACTCAATGGAATGCTTTGCTGACAAACCCCTAAAACACACCATAGAAGAGAAGAAAGGGATATAAATGAAGTTATACTGATTAAGATGGCTTTATGCAACAAACTGATTATGAGCTTGATGGTAGTCCATGATTCTGATATTTAATCTTGGCTTGCAGTGTTATCTAATCTAGAACAGTCTCAGCTCCCTCCTGATGTTTGCTATGTAATGCCCGATTATGGGTGTTTATTTCTTTCTGATATTGGACTACTTGTGACCTCAGACAACACCTAAAATCATGTTTGTGGAGTCCTTTAAAGCACTGTCAGTAACAAGGCAGGTACAAAGCGTATGAGATGTTCTGCAGTTTTTCTGTCAGGTTTTAACCTTTAGTTTTAATCCAAGTCCAGGTGAGTGTGGTTGATGTCTTGGAAAAAGCACAGAGCATGTAGAAGCTCCATCACTGCTGTTTCTGAGGAGGTTTCGCAAGTTTTAGCTAATCCTATTCATATTCTTACTTGTTTTCCCAGTTAAACAGCACAAAGCAGTTTTCAGCTGTTTCTTGTGATTTCATTTAGAAGCACAATCATGAGTCACATGTAGGTGATGAGACACATGTAGGTGATGAGACACAGCCTGTTCATTCATGAATCCATGTTACTCCTGGCTGAGTGGCCGCTGCCGCGGGCTGCAGTTAAGGTTTCAATGTAGACACACAGTACTGTAGCTTAAGGTCTGTGCTGACATTTGAGGGGAAAGCACATCTTCAGGTTGAAGTTGTGACCTCTTTGGGTAGAGTGGTGAAGCCTTGTGGCCATTTGGTTTCAGAGGTTTGAAGTGGTGGCTGCAATTTCCCCTGCCAAATTACAGCTCCAAACTGCAGTTATCTTCAGGTGGCTGATGAGACCGTGTGTCTGTCATTGCAGTTAATGACTTCTGTCCTCAGGATCATGAATTAGCAACCTGCACTGTTTATACCAGGAAACAGCCACTGCAGCTGAAATGTCTTGATTGCAAAAAGGATGTGCGTTGAAACTGAAGACTCACACTCTGCAAAGACAGCAGCCATGTTGCTTTCCTAATTCCTAAGCTGTCTAATGGCTTTTCGTTTTCTGTTCTTGAGTTTCTTGGATCATGCTCCTCCACCCTTTCCTTTAGAGGAAGTTAGCTCATTAGTTAATTATCTTTCTGCTAATTATATGCTGGAATGTTCAGGGTTGCACATGAATCATGCATGTTTCGATACTTAGGTGGCTCTGAAGAATTCTGTGGCATTTATTTATTTTTTGGAATAAGTATGTGCTGTTTTAAGGATGTTTTCCCATTGGCAAGATACAAAGTTTTAACCAAATCTCATCCTTCCACCCCTCAGTTTTGATGCAGTTTCTAACCCACCTTGTAAGTCTGTGTTCAGTAACTGAAGTTGCATGTGCTTTTAGGTGGTACTTGCTGCTCTGCTGCTCTGCTGTTAAGTGTGATGTTCTGTTTAGGCACCAGTAAAATGTAAACCAGGAACTGTTAGTGTAAGAAATGTGAGTCTGGAGACTTCCTCATTTTTTCTTCTTTTCCTGCCTGGGAATGGCCACTAAGGACCAGACAGTTGCAGAGCCATTGTGAACACTCTTTGGAGCATTGTGATACTGTTTAATGAGAAGAATGAATGGAAATTATTCATTAAATGCAATGAAGACTTCAACTTGAAAAGCCAAATCATGTTTGCTTCGGTTGCTAATAGTTGTGCCAAGAGTTTCTTGAGAAGACTCTTCATTTCAGGGATTAGATGAAGAGAAAGAGATGAGAGAAAGCAAGCAGAGCCCAAACCGAAAGCAGAAGGAAGGATTCAGATGTGAGGAGACATGGATTTGTGGTCTGACGTGTAGAAAGCTGAAATAGGCTTTCTAGAAGTCAGAGGCAGTTTCCTATCTCCGTGGCAGCCTGCCTGTTCTGAGTGTGTTATGCGAAGCCTTTTCCTGTTTTTGGGCTAAGTTTAAGGAATTTTGTTACCAATATTGAAAGTGACTCATAGAACAGTCTTTTTCCACTTTCATTTCCAGTGTTAGCACACAGAGATAGTTAGAAACTGGTTTTCATAGCTTGTAGTCATTTTAACTGACCTGTTACTAAAGGCATCTACAGACTGATTAAGCAAGACCCCTTTCTACTCAGCTTTGGTGTCTGAGCTTTCTCAACCAGCTCTTCTACCAGAGGTGACCCTAAACAATCCAGGACTGATAAATAGTTTATGAAGAAGTCAGTATCTTATCGTGGCTGTGATACAATCTGCATTGACAAGAAGGGTATCTGCTTACTCGGTGCCTGGGAAGTAAGGTAGGTAGGTACCAGAAAGGAACAAGAAATACAAGCTGCTGATAAATCTATACTCCTATCCCTCCTTTCACACACTGGTTTTCCTGAAGCCAAAGCTGTGTCTGCAGTCTTTGGAAACCCTAATGTGTTATGCGTTTATTGCTGGAAAGACTGTGTTTCGTAAGTAGAGTCCCTTTCATGTGTGTTTTAAGTGAGCCCTTAGTGACAGATCCTCTTTGATGAAGGGAGCCCCTTTTCCATACCACATTAAAGCTAAGAATGCACTTGCTCTTTGCTGGGACTGATAACTGCTTTAATAAGTTCACTGTGACTTTTCTTGCTCTTTTATGATCTGGTCTGTGTGAAAATTAGAATTTGCTGTTGTTGAGAGCTTCGAGTCTGATCCAAAAACCACACTGTCCTCAAGCAATAATTGCTGTTACTTCAGTCCCTAATGTCAGAACCATTATGGGGTTCTGACAAAAATGGCCTATGGATTTATAGACTTATAATTGGAGGATAGGGCACCTTTTGGACATGTAGAGCTAGTTTTGTGCTTTATGTAACTGGCCTGCAGATCAAGCTATCATGTGTGATCATTGGGTGTTGACAAACTTCTGAGCTCTCTTCTTATGCCATAGTTTTAATTGTGAAATAGCACTGCTTGTGAAGGTTTTATCTTTAATCCCATGGGTATGTCATGGAAGATCATCAGATAAAAAAGTAGTGAAACAGTTGCACTCTGTCAGTGCAGTCTGGTTCATTCTGTGCTACTGTTGAACTTCACTGTCTTTTTATATGAGCGCTCAAGTTGTCAAGAGGTTGGGTGCCTCTAAGTGGGATGTGAGCAAGGTGTTGCTGCCTGAGCTTTGGTGACTGTCACAGGTTGTGTTCTGGTCTCTGTAGCTGTTTCCCAGCATCGTACAGGGACTGTAGATTGTAATCTGCAAATGCTGCCTGAGACTAAGTGCTTTGATGGAATCCCTTTGTAGGTTTAAGTGTATCCTCATTGCTTCCCATGAAAAATTTGGCCTCTCAAGACCTAAAACTAAAAATCCTTGGAAGCTAGGATGTAGATTTTATTCACTGCATTCAATGAATGTTTCTGCCCTTCAGGTCTATGGAAAAGACTTCTTAAGGAAACCCTTTTCACTTCGCTACCCTCCAGGCTGACCTTAACCCTTTCATTGTTCTTTGGTACTACTTGCAGCAAGATACATGTTTCCTGTGTCTTAACTCTGTGTTTCCTTTAGTAAAATCTTCAAAGATGGATTGAAGTGTATGAAGTATGATCACAGGGAAAGCAATGTGGCTGTTGGCCATCAGGGTTTTGTAGCAAAGTTGGGGTTTCTGCTTTTGGCACTTGTATGACCACAGTAACTAAAACCCTGTCCTGTTTGCATGTGTGCTTTCAGCTGCAGCTTTCACAGAATCGCAGGGGAACCATTGGAGAGACAGCTTAAAAAATATAGATAAAAGGGAAAAGCTCCAAGAAAACATGTTTAGGAATGGCAGATCAGTAAATTACAGTGATTTCATTGCAGGAAGTTGACTGAAGATGGATTTTTCATGTTCGGTTTATTAAGCTGTGTTGAGTTGTTCTGTTAAATGTAAATGCTGCCCTGCAAAAATTGGCTGTGACATTTTTAGTGTGATGCTTGCCTGTGTTTAAGGGAGGTAGAGAGCCTCTGCTCTGACTGCAGCATGTGATTCCTTCATATTGATTCGGGGTGACCTCTTTTGTCCCGGGATCTGAAAGTGGTGCAATCGAAAATGCTTGAAGGGAAGGAAATGGAACAACTTGCTTTCTGGTGGCTTGGCTTTGTGACTACTTACAAATCTGTCCTGAAAGAAAGCAAAAAGGAGAATCTTGCTATTAAGAGACGTGCTTTTCTTACTGCAGGGAAAGCTGCTGAACTTTGACACCGAACAGAACCTTATTTTTAGTTGTAATGTACATAAAGAGCTAGTAGGGTGCTAAAGGTAACTGGTGGTTCAAGCTCTGTGGATACAGAAAGCTAATTCATGGTGATTTGGATAAGAACAGTCATCTGAACTCAGGAAACTGGCCTTCGGACTTGTCACTTACCCTATTGAGTGGGTGATAGGAGCAGGGGTGTTATTTCCTTGGGTTTTAGAGATGGGTGTAATATTTCTTTGAAGCTTGTTATGGAAATAGTTTTACCCATTCTGTGTTTATAGCTCCCTGCAGTTTACAATGAAAACATCCAAGCTCATCAGCTTTACATTAATGGCAATAGTGGAAATTCTGTGTGTGGTTTCTTCTGGTACAGGCTCCTCCAATAGAAATCTCTGACCGAAATGCTGCTGCAGCTTCTAGTTTCAGGAAGTGGTGTTTAAGCTGAATCAGCAGCAACTGGAGAGTTTCAAGCTTTTGCTTCCCCGTTCTTTGCAGAGTCGGTGGTAAAGGGCATGTGTGATGCTCTGAGAATGGGCTGCGTTTCCAAACAGTGCCAGCATGCAATTTCCATCCCAGGCTGTGCAGTGGACAAATATTTGCTGTTTGATTTCTAGCGTGGTAGCTGAATTGTTGGTCGGCAGGTCTGTGTATCATTACAGTCAACATAAAGACCTTGCTTGTGGAATCAGAAGATGAAGGTGGCACAGAACTAAAATGTTTTGGTGAAAGCAATGAACTGATTTCCCTCTGTTAACTTGTCCTTGTGGGAATGAAGTAAGGATCTCAAATACTTAAGATGTAGTTGGTTGGTTGGTTCTCATTTTGCTTTGCAGAAGCGTATTAATGTCTGTTTAACTGTCAGACATTTCTATGGGAAAGAAAAGAGTATTCAGCTGCTCTCTGTCTATAGAAATGGGATACGTCATTATAAATGATGTCATCAAGAAACTGATTCCCTCAATATACCCATCCCTACAATGAAACTATTTTTAGAAGATCATTTCTTTCAGAGACAGCAAAGCTGTTCTTGGAAGGAGCCTCAACACTTACATAGATAAGGTAGAATATTTAGTTTGCCCCCCCCCCCAAGATCGTGCCCCAGGGATGGAGCAACCACAGTTTCTCTGTGTACGCTGTGCCAGAGCCTCACCATCCTCACAGGGAAGAGCTTCCTTATATCTAATCTAAATCTCCCTCCAGCATTTAAAATTGGAACTAGTTGAAATGCCCTTGGGAGCAAGCTGGCATGTGGGATGGTTTCTGTCAAGCAAGGAAAGAAAAGGGAGTGGTGGATTGTTGGAAGACAGGCTCTGCATAGTGGTGGTGTAGGCATGAGAATAAATCAGTCAGTATATATAAGTTCTGTAGAGCTGTGCTGTTTACAGGTCCGCAGCAACTCTGAAGTAACTTGAGTGCTAAAGGAAATGGAGATCAGCCTCATCTCTGCTGATGCACCCTGCTGGGTTAGCTAAGATACTCCACTGTGCTGTGAGGACACATTCTTCAAGGCCAAGGATCTGTTACCTAGACTCTGCAAAGTGATTCTTTACAGAGACAGTCTCAGCTCGCAGACAAACCTATTTGGGTTTTGTCTCTTACTCAGTTTGCTTCCTTTGTTGGTGATTAGCTTTCTGTGTTTCTCTTCCTCCGTTGCTTTGTGCCTGTTGGAGCAATGTGCTTGTGAGATCAGAGCCTTTTCCCATGTGTGGAAGTAGCTGGCTGTGACTGGTGCTGCTTTCTAGGCCGGCTGTCTGGGTCTGTTTGCAGGTCAATGCTGTGCAAACACAGTAATGGTGCAGTTGGCTTTGGAGCTGTGTGGTTGTATAACTGCACCCTTCCTCTGTTGGCCTTCATTTTAGTGTTATGGCACTATTAAATAATTGAAACAGATTACTTCTTTCTAAAAGGCAAGCCTTCAAAATAAATGATTTTTAGCAGGCTGCTGTCATGTTTCTGACTTTAACCTTTTTCCCTTTAAACAGGAAGAAAATGAGCCTGAAATCTGAACGCAGAGGGATTCACGTTGATCAGTCAGAGCTACTGTGCAAGAAAGGATGTGGTTACTATGGCAATCCTGCTTGGCAGGGATTTTGCTCCAAGTGCTGGAGAGAGGAATACCATAAGGCCAGGCAGAAACAGATTCAAGAGGACTGGGAGCTGGCAGAGCGGTAAAGAGCCCTCTTTATTCCTTCATCTCCTACAGCAGGTTGACTTCACCAGATACCATTCCATCTCCTATTTTCTAACTCTGTCTCGGTTTCATCACAAGCTCTCAAATTTGACCTTTCCATCAGGAATGAAAATGTTCCTTTTGATGCAACGATGAATATTTATGATGTTCCAATTTAAGAGGTTTCAAAAGAAAGTCTGTGAAGTAACAAATGGAAACACCCCCCCAAGCTCTCAACAAATGCTTTGACCTGATTTGCATACTGAAGTCTGTAATTCTGACTCGGGTGAAAGTGATAATTTTGATTAAAATACCTCTGCCTCTGGAGACCGAAGTTATTGTCTTGAACAGAGCCAGCACAATGGTTTTCCATTGCAGCTACTGAGTGAAAAATAGTTCTAGCCTTGTCTGTTGTCAGTCTTTTAAGCTGAAGAGTTAAGCCCAAACGAATCAGAACTTTGTCTTTAATCATTTAGGTAAGTTTTCTAAGCATGTATTTTCTGCAAAGCAGTCTAGTTTTCTATGCTTGACCCTGAAAATGAGTGTTGCAGGAAACCTGAACCCGAGGGAGAAAATAAGAGCAGCTACAACTGCTTTTTGTTGTGTAGAAAGCAAAGGATTTACCCACTGTCTGAGAAACTGCAGAGCATCCTCTGTACTACAGCTGAAACGTCCAGGTGTGAGTTACATGAGATCCACTCTGCAGTAACTGTTTCAGGGTTATGTGAATCCTTGAGATGGAGGAGCATCTAGCTGAGTTGATTGGTAGCTGACTTCAGCTGGCCAAGACACTTGTTCATATTGACACAGTTCTCTGCATACACTTACCTTAATGTATTAGTTGTGTATGTCCAAACTCTAGATTGAAATGCCCAAGAGACTTACCTGCACTTGAGTTTGGAACCTTCAATGAACTTGAGTTACCAAGTGATGTGTTAACCAAGGTCATTGGGGGAAGAAAACAAAGAGAAGGAGGAAAAGGCGTTAAGTGCAGTGTTTACATCAGCCTCCCTGAAGAAGGTGACATCTCCTGAAGCTTTCTGAACTTCAGCTGGGTCCAGGCTGATGGTTATAGTTTGGAAGCTGGTATCTAACTCTCTTAGACACTTTTACCTTAAGCCTTGAAGGAATTTGGTTTGTTTTAAACTGGAGCTGGAACAGGTAAACTTCTAAGAAAGGTAGAAAGAAGTACTTGAAACCTTTTCTAGCCTGATCAGAAGGTGTCAGGTAAGATGTTGAATACAGTACAGAGGACATTGTTTCCTCTGCCATGAATTTGGCTTTAACACTTAATAAAAACTTAGTTACACTGTCAGTCTTAACATCTACATACAATAAAGTAGAGTATTTAAGGAATTCTTTAATGCATAACTGTTCAGTAAGGAGATGCTAAAGGAACAGATAAGGTCAGATTGTTTGTTGTAGCGAACAGGCTTGTCAGCACAGATAAGAGACAATTCCCTACTCAGGTGATTACAAATGCCAGACCATTTATGGTCCATTCTGAGCTGGATGGATGCAAGTTTAAAGAAAAATGGCTTAACCTGGTAGCAGCTTGATGAGGAATCTAGCTTAACCTGTTTTAGTCCTCCTGCATAGGAAGAAAAGTAGGATTGGTATGTGTGCCCTCCCCTACTTTCTGCATGTAAATTAAAAGATGGGCTTGGCCTTTGCAGGGCACCCATCTGTGTTGCAGTGAAGTGGTTTGCCTCATTCATTCAAGAAGCATATGCATTTCCAAGGCTTTGAAAACCAATAGTGACAACAGTGATTTATTCCCCAGAATACTTCTGAGATTGTGGCAGGGTATTTCACTTTTTCAGCTGTAAGCCACAGTTTTATCTTAATAAGTTGGTAGAGTAATAGGCTGTGAAACTTGGCACATGATGCAGGGAGGAAGGCAACTGAATCAATTATTGGAAGTCCTCCCACAGTCTTTCCCCTCACCTCTCCCTGTGTAGATTTGAGGGCTGTGACATGAGGGTAAAGTGCCCATGATTATGCTTCAGACTCCTTCCTTTTGACCTTACCTAATCATCCTTGGCCGTTATAAGCTTTTCCTTGCTTTCATCATTGCAACATGGAAAGAGTGGATGTAGTGTAGTGAACGGAGATGTGGTAGGAAGCAAGAAGTGAAGATAGGCATAAAGGAGAATTAGCATGTCAAATGAGTAATTTATTGCACAGGAAATTAGCTTATGTGTGCGTGTTTAAGACCTATGCTTTTCCAATTGCAGGCTTCAGCGTGAGGAAGAAGAAGCGTATGCCAGTAGCCAGAGCAGCCAAGGGGCACAGTCACTGACCTTTTCCAAGTTCGAAGAAAAGAAAACTAATGAGAAAACGCGGAAAGTCACTACTGTGAAGAAGTTCTTCACTGCTTCTTCCAGGGCAGGGGCTAAGAAGGGTAACTTCCTCCTTTGCTTTTAGTGGTTCTGAGCAGCACGTTAAGTTAAAAAGTGGTTTTGATGGATATGTTGTTCTAAAAGGCTGAGTAGTGCACTGTGACGTCAAGAAGTTCAGGGTGATTACTATTTGTGAAGTTTTCCCGAAAACACATTAAAATATGAGCTTTTGGGTGATACCAAACAATGTTTTGAGTACAGCAGTGCACTTCTAAACCTGTGACCATGTTTACGTTAGTTATACAGGAGCTCTTCCACTGAAGTGTAGTGTAAATGTATTCCTGGTGGTGGTACACCACTGCACTGAGTGGAAGTATCTCATTCATATGATGCATGTTCCTGCTAGATTCATAGCTGGATAGGTTTAGGACTTGAAGGGGAACTAGTTCTTCCTAAAGAAAGCAGGAGAAAAGGGACCAGCTGTCAGTCACCTCAAACAAACTAGTATGTCCAAGTGTGATAGGAATGCTGATATATCAGGTGATGCTGCTATTATGATCACTCCAAGAGCTTTAGTAGGAAAAAGGGAATGTGTAAGCAAGATGCCTTTAAATGAGAATAAATGTGAAAGGTATGTGGGTTGTGAATATCAAGTTTGTGGTTGCCTCAATGTTTATTCTACAGCATTGTGTTACAAGTAGGAATGATTAATGGCACTGGAGTCTTTGTGGAGCAGTAGCTTACATGGGCAGAAGCTGGAAAATCCTGTGGAATAGGCATGCCAGAAGAAAAATCAACATTAATGTCTCTTAGCCTTATAGATGATGTGTTCCTTAATAAGAAATACTAAATGTGCCTGAATTTCATGTTACACTTTGTCTTGGTGCATGGGCAGCAGCTGGCTAAATGACACGTTCAGCTATGTATTAAAGGCTTCTTTTTTAAGTTCATTCATTCTCACTTTCCATGTTTTCTTTTTGTTTTTACCCCTTTCACCATCTCTGCTGACATGCTCCTGCTCTTGGTGTCTCGCTTGGCTTTTGCATTCATTTCAGTGGCTCAAGAGAAAGGCCTTAAGCAAGGACAGCCTGGGAGGGAGCGAAATGCTGATAACATTCTCAGGGATTTGAAGGAGATTTTTACTCCCTCCTGGGAACTGGCTTCCCCTACTGAAGGTAATGCAGTACAGCTTGAGCTAGCTGTCTGCCTGATTTTAGTAAGCTTTACTTCTTAGTTGGGCTTTGCAAAATACAAACTAGGGTTGTGCCAGTTATAACTTGTGCTGTTGAAGATGGAGGTGACAAAGAAAGCAATTCCAGCATCTTGAGGGGAACTTGAATCACTAAACTAGTTCTTTGCTCTTTGGTGGGGAGAGTGTACGAATAAAGCTGAAGCTTCTGAGCTCTACCTCAGTGTGTCATCTGAAGGGTTATGCAGTAGCTCCATCTTGTGCTGCTTCATATTTGGATCAAAAAATAATCCCCAGTTGCTGTTATAAATCTGATTATAAATTGAAACTACTTCAGTTTAATACTTTACACTTCCAGAACTTTTGCATTCTCGAAACATCTCCAGATGTTTGTTATATTAATCAAGAAGACAGTATCCTGTCAAGAGAGGACACACTGGTTTCATTTAAGCCAAAAGGACACCAAAACCCCTGATGCAAACAGCTTTAGGATCTTGTCCTATGTTATTTATTTGCAATTCTGCTGTGTTCCGCTGACTAAAGAGATTTGAAGGTGTACCATTCTTTGTAAATTATGAAGAGGAGGAATGGGTGTGTGATACAGAGCTGAAGTCAAACACTGTTTATGGACACAGATCCATGACCATGGCACAACCATAGTGAATCACTGGAATGCTGATATTCTGCTGTGACAACTCGCTTCTATGTAGAATGCCTTGAGAAAGAGCTTCATGTTAATAGCCTTTATTCTCTGTAAAGATGATCCTTTCTTAACTCTTCCCATCCTTTCTTTTGGCCTGTCTCCTCTACTAGGTTCTCTTTAACTTGTTCATATGGAATTTCTTTAATCAGCTTCTTTTTAGTTAGAGGTAATTCTTCTAGAGTACATGACAAAGCTGAAAACGTTTTGTTGCTGAAAGTTCCTGCAGTCCTTAGGAATCAGTGCACATTGTACAGAGTCAGTTTCCTTAAATCGGGATTTCAACACAGAGGTTAATGCATCACTTCTGAGTGACAACATGTAGTTCTTGGTGTGACTCGTTAGAAACACACTTCATTTTCACATTCAATTTTTGAATGTATACATTAGCAGTCATCTGCCTCAGTTGACTACAAAACAATCCATTTTAAATCTATGACTGAAAGAGTCATACTCCTTAAGGTCCAATAGTGGAACTCTATTTGATAATACAATGAACGTGGTGTTGAAGTGAGTAAGAAAACTTTAACTTCATTTGGAAGTCAGTAATTGTGGAAAAAAAATAGCTTAGAATTCTGTTCTTTCAAAAGTGGATTTGGTTTCTTTAGGTGTTATTTCAAATCTGTGCTTTCTGGTTAAATGTGGCAAATTTAGTTCAACATACAGGAATGGTTACCATTCAGCTTGCATACTATACATGCATTCCATCTTGAATCGTAAGGATAAAGAAGTTAGGAGGAAATCCCCTCTGGAAAAGTGTTCTTGTGTAACTAGGAAGGAGGTTGATTTACACTCTCTATCTTGATTGCTACAGCTGGAATTTAAATATTTGCAAAGCCTTTTCCATTCTTATTGCTTAAATACCATAAATGTTCTACTGATACCTGACCAAAAGGTTATCCAGAGAAGGTTACTCTGCAAGGTCCTAAGGAGTCTTATGATGTGGTCAGATGATCAGTGTTTGTTGGTCACTGGATCCTACAGCTTTGAATTTACTATAATGCCAGATCTTTGAAAATCAAATAACAAGAAACTGAAGAACCACCAGTAAGTTACCTCAAATCCAAATGAAACACACCAACTTAAATATATTAAACCCATTCATTTCCTTTGATTTCGTTTCCTTCTGTCTTGTTCTGCACATATGCTTATGGAAACAGATGTTTTTTGTTGTGCACGTTTGTGTTTTCAGATTGAAAGATATGTCTGGATCCTATTGACCATGAATATTTTCATGTTTTCTGTCTCTCTGCTGCTTGCTTTTCGTCATGTTCATTTACATCATCTCTGTTCACTCCTTCATTTTGCAGTGTTGGCTGGCAAGTTGAAAGGTGGGTGATCTAAACTTGGGTAGTGAAGGTATTGGATCAGTATAATTAACTTGCAGCACATGCCTTGGGAAGTCGGATGTGTTTGCGTGGAAAAGGCTGTGGTTGCAGCTGTATGAACTTGCATCCAGTGCTGTGTGCAGTCTGGTGTTCCTGCCTCCTCCTTGAGTGTGAAGCAGATTCTTCCTCCAGCAGACACAGTGTTTCTGCCCTTGCTAAAACACAAGCAGCCAGGTTCTCATTTGCACTGTGAGTGCGACTGTGTGGCTTTTGCTGCCTAGCAAAGAAGGGCTGCTGTGTTTGCACCAGCCTCATTCTCCCATTCCTTGTCTTTTGCTGCTGCTCATGATGGGAAGCCAGCCTGGGGAGCTGATCAAGAGGGAAAGTAACTCCATAAGCAGCACTGATTTCTGATTAGGATTGCCCCCTTAGCTGGTTCATGAACCAGTTGAGAACTTGTGTTGGTGCCAGCAAAGGAGGAATGCGAAGGTGAGGGAGAATGGGGAAGGGACCCCTCCATTATCTTAAACTGCTGCAGAATCCCATTTGGAAACCTTGGTCTTACATAGTTATCTAACCTGGGAATGAAAAATGTAAGAAACCCAAAAGCAAACCCATGGTATGTTAATCTGCTAATATAAAAATGCCATTAAGTGTAAATGGGTATGTGGCTATAAATGTTCTGCTGCCGTGGGTTACTCAGTCTCCTGGAGTTCTGTTTAATATCCAGCATGTCACTGGTAAAGCTTGAGAAAGAAGTGCTAATTCATCTGCACAGTTGAAAAAACAACCTGTAATTTTAAGACACGTTAAGTACTTCTTGCATTCATCCATCTGTGTAAAAAACCTAATCTGATGTACCCCAATTTTCCCAGCAGAGATCCAAGAAGCCAAGGCTCCCAGCCCTTCTATAAACAGGCAGGCCAGCATCGAGACAGATCAGGTATCCAAGGAATTCATAGAATTCCTCAAGACATACCATAAGCCTGGACAAGATATCTATAAACAATGTAAACTCTTTTTGGACACAGTGAATCATAAAAGGGTAAGTTTTGCATGCCTCTGACATAAATAAATGGGGAACTTATGGAGAGATGGAGAAAATGCTGCTCTTCTTCCAGCAGTTTGGGTTTGATATAATGTTTACAGGGCTCTCGTATATCTGATATGCTTAGTCAAATGAAGAACAGTGGCAGTCTTAACTTCTGAATGCCTTGCTTTTTGGTATGCAAAGAAACCTCCAACCCCAGTGTCTCGGGTATATTGAAAGAACTTTTCTTTACATCCCAGACAGATTAAGTCTGACTAAATCCCACATAAATCAGACTGTGGAACAGCAGTCTTCTTGATAAATGACTGTGGAAATTAGAATATACTGTATTGTGAGGTTTTAGGTATCTAAAGTCTTAAAAGGTTTTAAGGAAAGTGTCAACACACACATGTCCTTTCCTTTGGGGAAGGGGAATTGTCTGTTCTCTTTTAATATGGAATACGGGGTACCTCTTAATTCTCCATTAAAACAATCTTTAATGTTCCTGAAATACTGATGTGTCACTAGTGCCACCTGTGGTTGAAATGAGTCAGTATTCAGCACACCTCTTTTTTCCCTTCCTACCTTTCTTATTTAATGTGTAGTTAACACAAGTTATATCCTCAAATGGGACTGAAATGAAAGGGAGTTGGGGTGGATTCTGACATGCCCTTCACTTTGAAAGCAGCTTGAAATTTGCTTAGAACTGATCGGTTATAAACACTGAAAGTCCTTTCATTTCCTAGTTCCTTGGTGGTTTGTGCTAGACAAAAGAAGTCTTTCCTAAAAGATGCATTTTGCTCCTACACATAAATCAGGCCTAAAGTACAGCACTGCCATCAGAGCTGAGACTGCTTCCAGGGTAAATGTCTAGTTTTTAGCCTTAGAGAATTCAGGATCTGAGTTCTCTTTCAGTTCTGTTCTGGTTTTATGTATGGTTTTATACTGCCATTTAATAGGGCAGAGTGACTTTATGGGTAAAGTTAATTTTAACCCTTCAAACGTCTGTTATGTTCTTCAGTAGCTCAGTTAGGTAATGCCCAAAAGACAGCGCTGATTCACAAGTAACACTGAATATATTTCATAGTAAATTTATTATTGGGAGTCTTTATTGGATAGATGTTATTTCAGATTATGATTTATGTTCTTATTTTTTTGATCTACTTACAGTATCTCTTTGAAACATTAGAGACAAAATAGGGAGCAAGCATTCAGCTTCATAGTCTAGATTGGTTTGTGACCATTACTCAGGGATGTGTCTGGGGAAGGCAGCATTCCACCTGTGCAGTTTTATTGCCAATATACATCTGTTCAGCAAATAAATGTCTTTTCACATGCCAGGAGTCAGTACGTCTTGGTTCTCACATTTTTGATATAATTTAACCAACAGAAGCACCTCTGATGATACATTTGCATGCTCAGACTGTTACTGCAGCTGGACACTTCCCTTAATCAAACCACAGAGGCACTGCTGTCATTTCTTCCAAGCATGCACACTTACTCAGTTTTCCATTACAGGACTTAAATATTGAGGAGCAGTCTGAATGTGCTCAGGACTTCTATCAAAATGTAGCAGAGAAATTACAGACACGTTGGAAAGGTATCATGTTCTTCTTTGTATCTTACTGCTGAAAAAGTAATGATTTGAGGGTAAAGCCTCAAGTAAAAAGAAAGCATTCCTAACCAGCTGTCAAGAGGTGCTGTTAACAGGTTCTAGTATCGTAGTTAGGACTGTTCCCAGCAGCACCAGTTCTGTGAAGTTTTGCAGTCTAAATAATTTGATAATACCAATTAAATTGGGTTGGGTTGTTGTAATTTCTTGTTTTGAATTCAATACTGTTTGAAACTAAAGTTAAATGTGGAGCCTCAACCCAATGAACAGGCTGTGAGCCTTATGTTATACTGTAATGCACAAGAAGCCAAGGAGACAGGAGCTTTTATGTGCCTGGTGTGTAAGTGGCACACCTTAAATGTATCCATGGATACATTTAAAGTAGTGAAAATACTCCATTTTTTTAATATCCATTCCATTAACTCAGGTTGGCTCAAGTCAGTAGTACTGATTTGGTGATAATAGGACCAAACTGTATTAAATCTTCAAAAGAGCCACAAAATACTTGATTACAGTATTGGGGGTGGGATTTGTACCTTTCAGTGCCCCCTGAAAAAGTGGAGAAAGCAATGGATCAGATTGAAAAATACATTATGACTCGACAGTATAAATATGTCTTTTGCCCTGAGACAACAGATGATGAGAAGAAAGATCTTGCTGTCCAAAAGAGAATCAGGTAAGACTTTAAAAGAAAACTTATTTGGGTAATCCACAGCCCTGTAAATGAGCTCTGAATCAAGCATGTTGCAGACCTGCTGTGTGCACAAAAAGCTTCTTAAGCAGAGGGTTAAACCCACTTTTTTTAAGAGGCAGAAGGAATGAATAGAGTGAATAATGAAAGTTGCTACCTTAGGGAAACAAATTGGTTTGGTTTTATAAAATTACAGCAAAAAGAAAGTATTTCTTCTGGAAATAAATTACTTCAGTGGAATAAAGTAGCTTATGACTGGACTGCTGCCTCATTTACACAAAGCACTCCTTGTGTGCCTTGAATTCAAGCAGGAGCTGGTTTCCAACACCTGAATGTCTCTTGCACAGAACAATTTAATGGGTTTCTTTTCCTTGTCACAGGGCTTTGCACTGGGTAACTCCACAAATGCTCTGTGTTCCTGTCAATGAAGAAATCCCAGAAGTCTCTGATATGGTTGTAAAAGCAATTACAGGTTTGTGACCAATGAAGTTTACATTTCCAGCTTTCATTATCATCTCTTTTTGCTCATGGAGGTTACTTTCTGCTGTCATCAGAGGGGGGTCCAGGCTTTTAGATTTGCAGTAGTCCTTATGGTATCAGACTAGTATGTATCTGTGGAGCAGGGGTAATTGTTCTACCCCTGAAGAATCTATTTGAAATACTTGGACTGAACCAAGAGAAGGTGAATAAAAAGCTCTTTTATGGATCTACAAGCACCACAGATAAAGCTGCTGCAATATTAGTGTTGTCCAGTAAGTGTCTTACTCATTCAGGTGTCTGATTAATGCAATGGCAGTGGTTGTAGTGACTGAAGAACGTTTTTATCTTACAGATATCATTGAGATGGATTCAAAGCGTGTCCCTCGTGATAAACTAGCGTGTATCACCAAGTGCAGCAAGCATATATTTAATGCAATCAAAATCACAAAAAATGAACCAGCTTCTGCTGATGACTTTCTTCCAACACTTATATACATCGTTTTGAAGGGAAACCCACCCCGTCTGCAGTCTAACATCCAGTATATCACACGCTTCTGTAACCCAAGCAGGTTAATGACAGGAGAAGATGGTTACTATTTTACCAACCTGGTAAGTGTGGAGGTTTTACACAAGATTGTCTTTTATTTGGATGGAGGGATTCCCAATAATGGCAAACACAACATAACACAGAAGGAAAATTTAAACTAATCTTCCAGTAATGGTTGAGGTTACTTAAAGTGCATCAGCTCTTTTGCTTTCTGTCTCCTCCCTCTTCCTTCTCTGCTTTCCAAACCAGACAGTGCTTTGATTTCTCCATAATGCTAAACCCTTCATTTGAACAGTCTGATGCTAAGACAGGCTCTTTAAAGCTTCTGCAGGAGATATTTATTGGTGTGTGCCTGTTTAATTGAGAAGGAATTGTGATTATGAGCTTGGCTTCTCTGCATTTCATTGTAAAGCAATTCTTGAGGGAAAACAGATGAATGGAATACTTGGAATGTTAAAAATTCCTTTGAGGAGAGCATCTGTAAGGTAAGATGGGCATTTGACATTCCTTTCTTCAGAAAATGAAGAGCTTACTAGATTCCTGCAGATGAGATCATTAAATATCAATATATTGCTTTTGTCTAGCTGCCATGTACCTTCTGTTCTCTCACCTCCCAAACAGAGAGACCCTAGAGGTTTATGATGTACAACAGGGTGAAAAATGAAGGTGTACATTCCAATCTATACCTTGCAGTGACGCTCACTCTGTTTTGTTTGTAGTGCTGTGCTGTGGCCTTCATTGAAAAACTGGATGCTCAGTCTTTAAACCTAAGCCAAGAAGACTTCGATCGGTTTATGACTGGTCAGACATCCCCGAAAAAGCAAGAATCTGACAGTTTCTCACCTGATGTGTGCCTGGGTGTTAAACAGATGTATAAAAACTTAGACCTCCTGTCTCAGTTGAATGAGAGGCAGGAAAGAATTGTCAGTGAAGCCAAGAAGCTTGAAAAAGACCTAATAGATTGGACTGAAGGAATTACAAAGGAAGTCCAAGATATTGTTGAGAAATATCCATTAGAAATAAAACCAAAAAGTCAAGCCTTAGCAGCTATTGACTCTGAAAATGTGGAGAATGACAAGCTGCCCCCACCACTGCAGCCTCAGGTTTATGCAGGGTAATTATCAGTGTTACCCTTGAAAAGCAGCATTATTCTCACCTAGTACTATCTGCTACCTGGGGAGGGAAGTAAATTTAAGGCTAAAAAATCAGATGAGCTTAAATCAGTACATTTTTAAAGGTGCATTTTGTTTTGGTTAAGTGTAAGGAATTGTATTTATTTTAGGTGGATTTCTATTAGGCTTTTGTGGGGTTTTGAACTGAATTTCGATTTTCTACACAAACTGGTGTAATTTTTAAGCAACACTAGTCCATTGACATCTTTCCTGATCCTTCTGGGCATGCACTTACTTGTTTTTAATGATTAGTTTAACTTGAATTCAAGTTCCACCGTTAGCCTGAATTTCTCCTGTAGCTGTAAAGATGAAATATATATTGTAAAATATGTAAAATTGTAAATAGATTTGAAATCTAATGTCTCAGCTGTGCATGACATCTTGTGTTTGAGTGAAAATGATACCCAACGTATTCATTTTAACCCCTTTTGGTTAAATCCCATTGCAGTATAAAGGCAAGTACACTGTTATTGATTCAGTAATGTAGATGGTATTGATTGAATTAGAGGAAATTGTTGTAATGATTTGAAAACTTCTCCCTAATCTCAATCTGCTCTGTAAAAAAAAAAAAAAAAAGTGCTATTTAAAAGATGGTATTTCTGCACATGAACGTTTTCTCTACTTTATCAGTACAACTGATAGCCTTCAGTGGTGCACAAAGTGCTGGTGATACTGCTTCTGAAGAGGGTGTCGAGCCAGGCTTCAGAAATAAGGAGGAGGAGGAGATTGTACAAGAGTTGCACCAGAAGTGGCTTTCTTTCCTGGCATTGCCCATTAACTTCCATCAGTGGGTTAGGTCTTGATTGCTGTTTTGACAATCTTGGTGGATAAGTAAATTCATATGATTAGGGGTTGGTTTTTAGAGGCAGCATGAACAGAAAAGTGCACTTTACTATCAGGAAACATCAGTCTAATGATCGTTAGTGGCCCTCCTTAGCAAAGGGACTTCCCTTGCTGAAGCACTGAGCAGCAAGGTAAATAGGGCTTAGATTGGTTTATTTCAAGTTAAGACTCACACTGCAGAGAGTAACCTCTTGCAATATAACTTCTTTATGCCAGTGGAACATTTATGTATCATGTCAAGTATCTTCCAGTTCAGCCAGTCTGCCGTGACTTGTTGGTGTACCTGAGATACCCTACGTAAAGCAGCTTGGTGTGAACCACGGTGTTAAATTCCTACCATCGAGGAGGGAAGTACCTACCTCTTTCTTTTGTTCTACTGCTTTACAAACCCTGCCATTGAAAACTTGCACTGCAACAATTTCAGACCACAACTGTGATTTGTCCCTTGTATTTAGCCTTATGAACTATGCATTCCCAGTATTCCAGAGACAACCAGTTACCCAAAACTCCACTGCTGAGGGGAAGCAGTGAGTTAATCGGATGATCACAAGAAATGTTATTACTGAACATATCCATGTGTCACTGCACTTTAATTGCTCAAGATCTGACCATGTTTGCAGTAAATAAAACTGTAAAGTCTTTATTTTCTTTATAAACAGTAGGTGCTAATTCTTATATCCAGGCACAGCGGTTTTCCCAAGGGGGGAGGAAGAAACCACCAAACTTTGAGCTATTGTGTAAATTGCCATGTTTAAATAAAAGTGTGTGCGTTATTCCCTTGTTAATGAGTCCCAGGAATTTCATCACTGGGTTTTGTAATGCTGTTAATGATTAATGTGAATATAACTGTGGCTGCTTCAGCATTCCCTTCCTTAAGGGAGGCACAGTTCTCAGCCATTCAAGTGCAAGTCTAGGTAACAATGTCTTCTTCTTTGCAGAAAGATCGTTGTAGTGATTAAGTAGTTAAGAACGACTTGCTGTTGCATTTGTAACTAAAGTATCTCTTATTCAAATGCCATCTTTTTATCACCACTACAGTGGGAGTGTTTTCAGCAAACAACTCCTCCATAAGGCAGGTAAGATGGATTTCCATACTAATCTAAAAGTTAGCCAGCAGGAGTAGTTTGCCCCAAGCCATAGTCTATCCTGGGTAGTAACACTCAGAGCAGCTTCCCAGGTTAGTGTCAGAGTAACTCGCTTTAAGACACTGTCAATATTGTATTAGACAAAGGGCTGTAGGTAAAGTGGGGATGTTGTCTTACATAGAAGTACTTCAGTTGCTCTAGTAGTAACTGCCGAGTGTCATTCCAGAGTTAACAGTTCAGACTGGCAAGCCCCACACCGCTTGGGATCAGGCACTGGTGCTCTTGATGCTCTGATGCCAGAGGCAATTCAGAGTGAGATACAGCAAGAGGACACCAGTGATGCAAAAAGTTATGAAATAGTATCTATGGGCAAGTTACTTGTAATCTGAGAGTTTTAGTGAAATGCTACCTTGCAGTGCATTGCAATTGCTGTGCTTTGGTGACAGCCACAGCATCCAAAATCACTTGTTCTCAACAGCCCACTACTAGTTCAGTATGACTGAAAGCTTGTGCAGCTCATTGCTAGGGGTTGGAGCTTACATTGTAAACTACTTTGCATGTGAACTCCATTTTCATTTTGCTGTAGTAAAGGTATTTGAAGGGAGGTTCATTAAACTGTACAAGGTCTTTGGTGTATGATTTGTTGTTTGAGTATCGTGAGGCTTTGCCAAATGTGCTTTGGCAATGCTGCTTCTGCCTTCCAAGCACTAACTGAGGAAGGTAGTGGCTGTCCTTGGCTGTCTTTGAAGACAAACCCATTCCTCACCTTTCTATCTTCATGTAACTACTGCTTCCAAGGTACCACAACTTTTGCAAATGATTAGGGATGCTTTTCTAGTGGTAACAATAGAGTAAATGGCTACAAGAGGTGATGCTGGTGGGCTGGGAATGCCATTACCTTTCCTTGGAGCATGTCCCATAGCCACTGTCCCTTCTGCTATCGCTCCACCACCACCATTAACCACGCTTCGAGTGCCTCACACCTCCCTTAACAAATTCCATCTGGTTTTTGAGGTAAAACCCCAAAGTTTTGGATAGTTTTTAGTGGAAAGAAGGGGGAATGGAGGGAGGAGGCGTCCCTAAGGAGTGCAGGAGCGCGTGCTGCGCATCCCACATCCCCAAGCTCCGCTTTCGAGCCCGTCCCCGGTACTCGCTCGGAGCTGTTCCGCTCCCGAAGCCGCGCCCTCCGCCGACTCCTCCTCCTCTTCCTCCCTCGCAACCGTTTTGTCCCTTCCGCGCCGCCATCCTCGAGGGGTGACGGCTGACGGCCGCGTCCCCCGGAAGCAGCGGGCGGAGGAGGAGAGTGTCCGGGAGCGGCGGCGGCAGCGGCCTCCCCGCAGCGCCCATCCGGGCAGGGAGATGGTGCAGAGCCCCCCAGCACCGCAGCCCCGCTGAGAGCCCCCGGGCCCGCACCGTCCGGGCCGCGGCCGCCATCCCGCTGCGGCTCCGGTAAGATACGGACGGGGGTGGCTCCTCCTCGGCAGTGCCCGGGGTACGAGGAACCGAGTGCGTTGAGGCGAACGGGCGGGACTTGGCTCGGCCCCCATGCGGTTCCGCCTCAGTTTTGCTTCGTTATTTACTTCATGTTTCGTTTAAATAAGGCTGTCGGTGTGAAGTCGGTGTGTGCGGCCTCACACCGGGAAATAACAGTGCGGAAGAGTGATTCCGGCAGCGCCAAACGGGTTTCCTTTCTGAACAGCGATTCCTGCTTCGGTTCTTTGCTTTTCCCTTCACATCCGTGTTTTATCGCTTTTACTCTTGTCTAAAATGATGTTTCCGATAGTGGGATTTCTGGTGCATCATGCCTAGAACATGGCTGCTAGAGCCGAACGGTACCTGTGGACCCGGTATCACAGCCGCAGGTAAGGGCACAAGGAAACGCCTGCAGGACGAGCAGCTCAGAGCTCCAGTTCGGGGGTTCCCCTTTCCCTTTGTTTGCTTTTTAAAGGCTTTTCTTCCGCGGGGAAGTTTATTTGTGTGGCCGGCTCCGGTGGTGTCATTGCAGGGGTTAATTTGCTCTGATAGGGTTCATAGAGAATCCGTGCCACATCCTGAATCCACCTTCTGGGATGGTTTGAGGTTCAAAGGGTATCACAGAACCCCGGGCTGATTTGGGCTGAAGGGACCTTAAAGCTCATCCAGTTCCACCCCTGCCCCAGGCAGGGACACCTTGCACTAGAGCAGGGTGCTCCAAGCCCTGTCCATTGAATGCTGCCAGGAATGGGGCAGCCACAGCTTCTCTGGGCAGCGCCTCACCATCCTCACTGGGAAGGAGGAAGGCCCGTTGTGGTAAATCATTAATGCATTTCTATATATGTTTGAGTTATAGGACATGTGTACTAATCCTTTTGCGTAGAAGTTGGACGTACAAAATGGCTCTAAGTTCATGCTTCCATCCACCTGCCTTTCCTTTGGTCTCTGGGAATAAGCTGACACCCAGCTTCTGCTCAGCAGGAGAGAGGATAACTTAGGCAGAGTGAGCAGAGATAACGTTGAGTTGTGCCCCCGAGGCTGAGCGTCAACCCCAGATTTAGTCAAAGGGAGTTAAGACCTTAGTAGCTGTGTTACCTCCTGTGATCAAGGAGTGGTGCAAGCCGGTGGAACATCATTCTTCTGCCCCATTTGAAAGACAAGAACTTGAAATGCCGCCTGATAGCACAAAGCAGCACTGTGCTCTTGTCAGGAGAGAGGAATCTGAGGGCATGAGCAAACAGACCTCGGTGTCCTTTGTGTGAGCCGGATGTGTCCCGTGAGAGCCAGGAGGCTGGCACGTCCATCACCCCGTGTTGAGTGCAGCTTCCTCCTTAAACACTCCCTGACAGCCCCTGCAGCTCTGAGCTGCTTCAGCTTTATTGTCTTTATGAAATAACATCCCATAGAAATGAAGCTGATTTATCAAATGAGCTTTAAACTAAGCATTAACCAAACTTACTGGTGTCAGAATGTTGCTGCTTTTCCCCAAATCTCCATTCCAATGTGAATAAAGCCGATTCCAAACTCAGAACTCCTGGGTTTTTACTTCGGAAGAAAGCTTGTGTCTGTCCTGGCGCATGAGGTTTTGTTAATTACCCATCTGTGAAATGCAGACTGTACTTGTTTAGGTGAGTTTGAGCTAAGGAAATGAAAGTCCTGCTTCTTTCAACAGGTTCAGCATGGTGATATTTCTACCATATCCTTCATATTTCAGCTATTGCCCAAGGACCTCATGTCAGTCGGTTTTGCTACTGTTGGTATTTTCTCCTTCACAGCCTGTGGCTGTTTTCCTGCTTCTCTTACACAGCCAACATTACCTTCTGTCTGCATCCAGAACTCTTATTTTGCTGTTGCCACTGAAGCTGCCATTTCCTCCACTTGTCAGTCATTTTCTGCTTGGGATTCAAGCTGTGTATCTGTCTGCATCTCTGTCTCCTCACTGTTCTCATTCCAGCAACACTTTCCATTAGTCTGAAGAGCCTTTTTGCTGGCATTTTTCTGTACTTTGCTGGATTCGGTACCACATTCCTCACTGAGTAGTTTAATGAAGTCAACGATTAACCTTCTTCACTTAGTCACTAAACCAGTTTCCGATTGTTAAACTGTTCCTGGGGCTTTTCGTACTTCTTGAGTGAAGTCTATGAGCTGCATTTGTTTGGCTGTTGTCAGTATGGTAAATGCAGGATTTGATTTCCTACAGAACTTTGACAGATCTTATAAACCCAAATACTTTTCCTTTCCTCTCCCAGCCTCTCATGCTAAGCAGCAGTAACCAGAAGAGCAATTTTTAATGCAACTTCAAAGTCCTTGAGTCTAATATTGTATCTTTGATTGTAACCCACATTAGATGATGAGAAGTCATGTTGTAAGTCATCAGTTTAGCTTGCAGAAGATGGCAGGTTTTAAAAATGCCCAAGCCAGAGCTCTTGTATGCAAAAGTGAATATGAACTCTTGAATATAAATCCCCTCCCTCAACGTGCTGGTCATACTCTGGGGATACAGGCCAGGACATGGATGGTTTCTGGGCTCCAGGCACACACTGCTGGGTCATAGGGAGCTTCTCATCACTCAACACCCCCATGTCCTCAGGGCTGCTCCATCCAGCCTCTGCCCAGCCTCCCTTCGTGCTTGGTATTGCCCTGACCCAGGTGTAGGACCTTGCACTTGGCCTTGTTGAACACCGTGAGGTTTGCACAGTGCCATCTCTCCATCCTGTCCAGGTCCTTCTGGATCCCATCCCACCCCTCCAGCGTGTCAACTGCACTGTACAGCTCAGTGTTGTCAGCAAACTGATGCTGAGGGTGCACTAATCCCACTGTCCATGTCACTGACAAAGATGCTGGTCCCCGTACCCATCCCAGCTTCACAGCTAACACAGCTGTGTTCAATTTTGCTTTACTATTTTAGTGGTTTAGGGGTTAGACATCAGGTTCATTTGAAGAGAAGAAAAACAAATAGAAGATATTTTTGGTACCTGCTACTGTTTACTGTTGTTAAATGAAAGGCACTTTAGTCTGAGATCAACACTGTGTCTTTGTTTGCATATTATTTATGGATGGCTTGCTAAGAAAATCATCCTTTGGTTCAGTTGTGTTTATGAGTGTTTCTCTGGCATGTTATTTTCATACCGAATAGTTAACCCTGAGGTGACCCATTTCCTAACCCCTGTTGTTCTAGTAGTAATGGGGTATCTTTGAAAACAGAACTGATTTACAAACTGAACTGCACAGTTAAGGTTAAGCATTATTATGTGCAAAAGGATGTTCAGGCTTAGAAAACGTGAGGTCTTAATGGAGTGTGGTTGGGATGGGTTAGTGCTGGCCTCTTGTCCTTCTCTTCCACCTGCGGTTTCATTCATCAAGATATTGCAGTATTTGTTAGTATTTAAACCCCTCCACGTTGTAAGGAAATCACATTGTTTTAAACTTTCTAGTGGGAAGATGGTAGCTGACATCATGGCAAGGTACACATAATGATTGTCAGACACTTGGCCTCCTTAAACTCCATGGTTTGGGGTTTTTTCCATGTGGCAACTGCAGTTTTAATACCTGCTTTAGGACAGCTTTTAAATTGATGTTTGGAATTAGTTCCTGTGCTGTTAAGCCCTGAGATGGGAATTTGATACTTCAGCTATGATTGACTGCATTGGTTTTTCGGTCTTTGCAATAAACTTCATGATTTGCCTTACTTATTGAAAACCTCATAGGTTTGTTTCAGAAGTTACCTTTTCTGTGTGCTTCCATATAGAAATGAGGAGGGATTGAAAGTGTTACTTCCTTAAGGCTGCTGTGTATAGTCTTGTGCTGTGCTATAGGAAGGCTCCCTCAAGTAACTGTTTCCTCACTTTTTAGGCTCCCCAGTTCTGTTTGCCTGGAGCTCTGACATAGGAACTGTTGTGCCTTTCCCTCCTTCACCATTTGTATCTTTTTAACTGTGTAACACAATTCCCATGGCTTGTAGGGCCTGATTTAAGAGCAGGGTATCTCCCTGGTGCTTGGTGAGTGTTTCCTGGTGAGTGAAACACTGACTCTGCCGGACAGTGGCATTTGGTCTTGATGAACACACCTCAGTAGTGAGCAATTACTTTGGAGCTGGAAGCCAGTGTTCCAGGCTGGCAGTTTTCATTCTTCCTGTTGTGCTTGAGCTCCTTGTTAGGCTGACTTTGGAGATTTTTATTGCACCAGTATGAAAAGGCCAAGCTGGAGTACAGAGAGGCCACAGAGGTTATTAGAGCTGCTTCCTACATTATTTATCTGGCTAAAAAGTGAAATCTGATCTTGCTTTCTGACCTACCGATAATGGCATTCAGGTCCTTTGTTTTTTTTTAACCGTGTGAAAAAGAAATGAAAGTTTAAGTTCGGTTCATTTTGCAGAGGAAGGTGTTAATTACAACTAGAGCTGGGAGAAGAATAGCATTTCCTGGAATCCCAGACTGGTTTGGGTTGGAAGGGACCTTAAAGCTCATCCACTTCCAACCCCTGCCATAGGCAGGGACACCTTCCACTAGAGCAGGATGCTCCAAGCCCTGGGTCCAACCTGGCCTTGAACACTGCAGGGATGGGGCAGCCACAGCTTCTCAGGGCACCCTGTGCCAGCACTCAGCACCCTCACAGGGAAGAGCTTCTGCTTAAGAGCTCATCTCAGTTTCCCCTCTGGCAGTTAAAGCCATTCCCCTGTCCTGTCCCTACATCCCATGTCCAAAGCCCCTCTCCAGGTTTCCTGCAGCCCCTTCAGGCACTGGAGCTGCTCTAAGGTCTCCCCTTCAGGAGCCTTCTCCTCTCCATTCTGCCCCAGCCCAGCTCTCTCAGCCTGGCTCCAGGGCAGAGCTGCTCCAGCCCTGGCAGCAGCTCCATGGCCTCCTCTGGCCTCACTCCATCAGCTCCACATCCTTCTTTGCTGTTGCCCCAGACTTAGATGCAGGACTGCAGGGGGGATGTCACCAGAGTGCAGTAGAGGGGTTTACTGACAGCTCCTAATAGAAGTGAGAGAAACATGAACCAAACCCTTAAATCTAGTGGGAATGCATGTTTTGCTTTCCATGCACTGATCTGATTCGCAAGTTCTTTGATAATTAGTGGTACTTAAGCACGGTACTCCATAAAAGAATCAGTAGTTCTGTGGGCAGCAGGGTGGAAACACTCCTCTTGGTCCCGTCTTATTGCTATTTTCACATCAGCTCTAGTACTGAAATCCACAGTTGTTCCCTTTTCTCTCCCCAATGCTCAAAAGGCATATTGCACTTCGGAAATTGCAGCTTATAGCATTTCCTAATTGCTTTCAAAGCCTTTGAGTTATGGGAGCATATTAAGCAAGCAGCACTTAAAAGCTGGTGATCTCTTACATAAAGATATTAACCCAAATATTTTTATGGGTATGCTTTTCAGCACATCCAGTTTTACAGCTGATTTTAGCCCCTGTGGTAAACAAGCTTGCTAATGGAGCTGTTGGAAGCCCCTTTAAAAGGAGTCACAGTGCTGTGTATGCTGTGGGTGACATTCAGCTTTGATTAAATGCTGTAATAAAGCCTGCATCTGTGTTGTTATTTTCCAAAGGAAATCCAGAAGGGAATGCTGAACACAACTCTGCTTTTGGTTTATCTTTTGATCTTTTTCCATCTGGACATGTGTCTCCATTGTTTCTAGATGGAGTGTTTGGGGTTTTTAACTGGGGCTCATTTAAGGAATTAGCTGCCAGTGACAAGACAGGAAGCAGAAGCACAGGTTGTACTCGGCATGATCCTGACCAGCACCAGCTCTCCCTTTCCCTCCCCTGTTGCCTTTTAACTTTCACTGGCCTGTTTGGCCATAGCGCAGCTGGCCTTGGACAGAGATAGAAGTTAAGGTAAGGTGCGTGTTTATATCACCTTTACTTTCCTCCTCCATCCTTCCTCCACACTGTGCAGTTCACTCTCAGACTGTCCTGGGTTCAGCAGCAGCAGTTGTGTTTCTCCTTCTCAGTAGCTGGTGCAGTGCTGTGGTTTTGACTTTCGGCCTGGGAACAGCACTGATAACACCGATGGTTTCAGTTGCTGCTCAGTAATGTTTACTCTGACCAAGGACTTTTCAGTCTCCTCCTCTGCCAGGGAGGAGAGGAAGCAGAGACAGGACACCTGACCCAATCTGACCAAAGAGGTATTCACCACAGCACATCATGCCCAGTATAGAGTGTGGGGGGGTTACCTGGGAGACGAAGATCGCTACTTGTCGGGCTGGGTATTGGTCAGCAGGTGGTGAGCAATTGTATTCTTTTCACTTGTTATTTCCCTTACCATTATTACTGTTGTGGTAGCAGTAGTGGTTTTGTATTGTACCTTAGTTACCATTCTTGTCTCGATCTGTGGCAGTTATATTCGATTCTCCTCCACATCCCTCTGGGAGCAGTGGGGAAGAAGGAGGGGAGTAAGTGACTGAGTGGTTCTGAGTTACCAGCTGGGCTTAAACCATGACACAGATGCAGTGTGTTTGTGTAAAGGGACGTTTAGTACCCATTCTTGCTGAGGAAAAGTTGTGCAGTGTGTTTGTGTAAAGGGACGTTTAGTACCCATTCTTGCTGAGGAAAAGTTGTGGCTTTCCTGGTCTTTGCAGAGCAGATGAAGGTCGGTTGATGATGTAATACAGTACACCCAGGAGGTGATCCTGGTGAGAGCACTGCTTCAGCACATTTCACCAAGGAGAGCAAGTAGGTATGTGGGGAGGAGAGGGGAAAGTCAGCAAGCACAGCTCAGTGTTGGGTTATTGCCATAGGACCTTGGCTCCCTTCTCGGGGAGTTGAATTTTCTCCTCTTTGGGCAGTTTTGCAGGTTTTGACAATATTCCTTCTGTTAGGAGCAATGGAAGCATTTCTGCCAGCAAAATCTTGGATAGACACAAGAAAGTTGTGATCATTGTAGGATCTGAAAAAAGCTTTGTCTGAAAGCTTGGCCTTTTCCCTTCTCTTGCTTTCTTTTAAATCAATAGATCAAAGAGTACATTCTCCCTTGCCCTCTTTCCCAAACCTGTCCTTTCTCATCCTCTTACCCCTCCTTAGCCAGCCTACATCTGGACTGTGACATGTGCTTCTAGTCAATGAGAATCACCCAGACCTGCAGGGAGCAGTGTCCTTGACTTCATTAAATGTTATCAGATCCTTATGAGGGCTCAAGCATTAACCATTGAAGAGCTGAACTCTTTAAATGCTAGTCCTGAAGTTTGCCTTCTCCTATCAATTTGGGCTTAAGCAACACACTGCTTTAAGGTCTCTCTTGTCTAGTTTAATTGGGGTTTTAAAGCCTTTTCAACCAGGATTTTTAGGCAAGACAAAGAGAAGAGCTTTGCTTCAAGTTCCTTCCTTGCAGAGCTCCTGCCTTAAGGCTGCCCTTTAACACTGGACTTGAGATTGGCAGTGGGGAAGCTGATGAAGCAGACTGAGGTTGAGTCTTTCTGCTCTGCAAATGAACATTCAGAAGGGGAATCAGGCAAAGTATAACATTTAAGGTTCTAGATCCTGCAAGGATCACATGGAGGAGGTTTCCAGCCTGCATTCCAATGTAGTTTTGAGCTGGTTCTGACCACAGGGTTCTTGGTGCAGAAGCCTTAAATGTTAAGCTGTTTCTCTGCTCTCAGTTTGAAGGTAAAGTCATTTGGGGCTAGGGAGAGGGTGAAGAAGGAGCTCTAAGGCTTTGACCTCAGTTTTGAAAGTGTATGTGAGGACACAGAAAGTTTGATCTCTGGGCTGCATTGCAACTCCATCCATGCTGTAATTTGATCAATTCAAATATTGCTAGAATTGAGGTGTAGCAGTGCATATCCTGCTTTTGTGTCTGGGGAAAGGAAAGAACTGACTTTATTGCTTAATATTTGGCTGTGCTAGAAATTGTCCTCTTTTCTTCATATCTATTCCAATTGGCAGTTTCAGGTGCTGAGAAGGTGATGTGGAGCATGTTTTGATTTGTGCTTTCTTTAAGGCGCACTATGTTCAATGAACAATACAGAGTCATGAAATTGAATCTCCTTTTAGTATATGATCCCATGGTTTGGTGCCAAACTTTCCTCTTACATATACCAACCCCTGCCCTGTCCCACGCATGGCTCAGTCACTCTGCTGCACTGTTCTTTGCTTTCAGGTGAACAATCAGAATAATGTTCTACATAAACTTGTTGGAGAACCTGAAGGTTTACATCAGCAGTCGACCTCCGCTTGTGGTCTTTATGATCAGTGTAAGTGCTATGGCAATAGCTTTTCTGACACTGGGCTATTTCTTCAAGATCAAGGAGATCAAGTCACCAGAAATGACTGAGGTAGGTACAGAAAGTTTTCCTGTGCTAACCAGTGGGAATGCTAATTTGAACAACATGCCCAAAGCGAATGAGGTGGGATTTTCACCCCACAATAACCCTCTCATTGGAGTGTGTAGAGTTTAGGAGACTGCCTTTGTTTATGCTTGCCTCTAATTCTCTAAGGAAAGAGGGTATTGGTATGAATGTTTGAGTAGTCTTATTTCAAGGGCAAAGCAGAATCATCTGACACCAATGTTCTGTCCTACGGCTAGAAGCATTTCTTACGCTATTGTGTCAGCTAGTTTGTGAAACTTTCTTATCATGGAATGGTTTAGGTTGGGAAGGGACTTTAAAGCTCGTCCAATTCCAACCCCCTGACACAGGCAGGGACACCTTCCCCTAGAGCAGGTTGCTCCAAGCCCCATCCAACCTGTCCTTGAACACTGCCATGGATGGGGCATCAAGTACCTAATAGTAGTATTCCCTAATGAGGGAAACCTTGCTAGAAACTGCTCATATCCTGAGTGTGGAGAGGAGAGACCGAGTTAGCACCTTCCTTTTGTAGTTTAAAGGATGTTCTGCTGCTGCACTGAGCAGCAGTCAGGCAGTGGCTGGGATTGAACATGTCTGATTCCTGTAAGCAGCTCGTTGAGATAGTGATGGTGGTGGTTTTGCTGCTTTGTGAGCCCTGTAATTCTGTTAAATGGCTTGGAACTGCAGATGGATGCTAGTAGCAAGATCTGCACTGTTCTAGAGAAGTGTGAGCCAGCAGTTAACTTACTGATCTGGCTGAAATCTTCATGTTTGTCTTAAGGACTGGAATACTTTCCTCCTGAGGTTTAATGATTTGGACTTCTGTATATCTGAGAATGAAACCTTAAAGCATCTCATCAACGACACCACAACTCCAGAGAGTACCGTGACTAGTGGACAGGCGAGATCTTCTACACAGTCTCCACAGACCCTTGAGGACTCTGGTCCTATAAACATCTCTGTTACCATCACGTTGACACTGGACCCACTCAGACCATTTGGCGGGTATTCTCGCAATGTCACGCATCTGAGTTCCACCATTTTTGGACACCAAATTGGGCTCTCAGGTATGTGAGACTTGACTTTTATGAATTGGCATGATAACTACATAATCATGTAAAAATTCACCGGGTTGTTGTTGTAAGTTCAATCTTTGCTTAGAACATATGTGTTTCCAGATTTGTTGTGAGTATATTCCTCTATAGAGCCCTTCACTTGTTTGCTAGAAACACTTTTCCCTGCATTCAGAATGGAAAGGAACCTGCAGGTATACTGACATTAGCCTTTGCAGCTTTAAATGATTAACTTATTGACAATGGAAGGTAATTTTTAAGCCAGCAAATCTCCAAGTAGCAAAAGGGTTTACAGTGGCTGTCTTCAGTTGTATCTTGATACATCTGCAAGCCCTTAACTCGTATTTTAAAGGTATTAATGTGCATACATTTAGAGATCAAGTACCATGTTGTCTAAAAAACCAGAGTTTAAAATGCATACATGAATAAGCTTTGATATTACAAACAGCAACAAATAAGATGGTTACTCTTTGTGTGGTATGAAGAGACCGATCTGCTGTGTGACTGCCCACCATTAAGTTCTGACAGCAAACTGTAGGAAATCAGTAGAAATCAACAATGGAACGTCACTGGGTTTTAGCTTTTAGCAGGGTTGCATTTTATACTAATGCCTAAAGGTGTGTTGAACCTCAGAGACCTGTGAAGAGGCATTTACCATAGCTGTAAGTCTGTGTTACTCTATTTTGTTGTTGATATTTTGCTACTGCTTTAAGAGCTATGAAATGCAAGTTCCATTTCTGGTCACCTGGATTTATTGTTGGTATCCACACTGTGTTCATGTTCATTGTTTAATCTGCACCTTTTTGTCTACAGGAATATCTCCTGTTCGAAAAGAGAGCATCAGCAAAAGCAAATGCAGAACAAAGTCTTTGGGAGGAGAAAGGCTACAGATCTATGATTTACTTTCTAATACAGTTCTCCAACCATGCATGAATTCACTTAGAAACAGTGAGGTTTTCTTTGCTGCAAGGAGCTCAATGACCCCGTTCCTTCTGGGGCAGGAGAGGTTACAGAGACCAACAGCTGGGAGTTCTGTAGCTTGGTGTGGTTTTTAACTTCCTTTTTGCTCTCTTTGTTGACAGCAAAGATCCTGGATGACTTCAGAGATACAGATTCAGGGTGATAGTTGCTGCCTTAGTCGTTTGTGTGCTGTCCTTATCCTAGCGACTGTTGCTCAGATACTTTTGTGGATGAAAACCGACTTTCCTTCTCTCTTTCTCAAAGGCAGAGAATCCCATGAGGAGATAAATATTACGTTCACCCTGCCGGCTGCCTGGAATTCTGATGACTGTGTTCTTCACGGCCACTGTGAGCAGGTTGTGTTCACAACCTGCATGACTGTGACAGCAGCCAGCAATGTGTTTCCTGTCACAGTGTAAGTGCATATAAAGCACTCTTTCATAGGCTCATCACTGGTCATTAATTCCTGAGCTGTTTCTCTGAGGTTGTACTTCCTCATGAGCTTTAGCATTGACTGGAAATGATGTATGTGCCCTCCTCCCTGCAGTAGAAACCTTGAGACTTTTGCTGTCTTTTGGCAACACTGGATTTCTTTGGAGATTTTGAGCTCTAGTCCTTGCCTTTCAAAAAGTGATTTCAATGTCACTGGGAGCAAAAGAATCAGTGATTATATGAGGAAGATGCCCTATTGTTTAGTTCCACTAACTTGCGTGAGAGCTAAGGCTTGACACTTTCAACTCTTCCCTGCTGAGATCAGCATAAACCAAGTGGTAGTAAAGCCAAATACCCCAGCAGGTATAGACCTTTCACCAGAATAGTTTCCCTTTGTCTTCTCTAGACTCTATGCCACAATTCAATACAACGTGGAAAGCCACCAGATGAGTGTGTGAAGCATTATGAAACCCAGTGTTGTTCCACTTAAGCTGTGGGGTGTTGACTTACTGAAACAGCATGCAGTTTAATTCTGATTTTAGTACCGGAACCGTATGGTTTTTATATACGTTTTTGGTTAAGCTTTGGGGTTTGTTCTTGTTTTGAAAATTCCAAACTAAACCCATGTTTTGTGCTGCTTGACTCAGTTCTAAATGTTATTCTTGCTGGACATGGAGAATGGCAATTAGAGAGCTAACTCTTTCTGGTTTTAATGCAGTCAGCCACCACATTGTGTTCCTGAAACATACAGCAATGCCACGCTCTGGTACAAGATCTTCACCACAGCAAGAGACTCTAATACAAAATATGCACAAGATTATAACCCTTTCTGGTGTTACAAAGGAGCAATCGGGAAAGTGTATCACGCTTTAAACCCCAAACTGACGGTTATAGTTCCAGATGTAAGTGCTGGGGTGGTTTTCTTTGTTGTGTTGTATAAATGCTTAGCTCTGGTTTAACTGCATATGGTTCGGTTCATGTCTTTAAACCAGTCACACTCGAGGCTGGTTTATCCTGTAGTGTGAGGGCTGGGACAGAGTGAGGTGTGCTTTACCCCTGGGGGCTGTGATGGTCTTCTCATAACCTCCATGTGCCTCAGCTTTTGTTAGCTAACGTGTGTTTTGAAAACATTTGGCAAAAGACACTTTCAGTATATGGGAAGAGGTCTCTACTATGAATGTTGAACATAAGGAGCATTTTGGCTCTTTATACCACAATTAGGAGTCGCTTCAAATACTCTGCCAGCTGCATCAAGGGGAGAAAGTTGATTCATGAAGTAATTTCTGTGTTGATCAGATAATTATTGCTCTAATGTAAAATGCAGCTATTGATTGTTTTACTTCTCTGTGCAGGATGATCGCTCGCTAATAAACCTGCATCTCATGCATACCAGTTACTTTCTTTTCGTGATGGTGATTACCATGTTCTGCTATGCAGTTATTAAAGGCAGACCAAGCAAACTGAGGCAAAGCAATGCAGAATTCTGCTCTGAGAAGGTGAGTCTGTGTAATAACAAAGTACTGACTCAGATAAGGAAACACGGGAAACCTCCTTTTTTACATAGTACAGCCCAGTTTCTCTTTTCTCTGGAGATGTAGATTTAATTCCCTTTCAAAGAGACACGTGTGTTTCATTGTGGGCACTACAGATGGGTGCTACAAAATACATATATGTGCTTTGTAGATCCTCTGAGTTCGATTTCTCTTCTACAAAAGTGGATTGTTGCAGTTCAGTAAGTTCTGTAATGCAGCTCCTCTGTCTTACTTGCACTGTTGTGTAGGAAGTATTGAGTAGATGGCATGGAGTAGTTTCATTTTTTATCACAACAGACTGAAAACTGAATAAACCATGATATATGGTTCTGACAATTGTTACTCAGAATTCAATTAAAACAATGGCGTGCTGGAGACGTGCACTTTGCTTGACAGATTAAATATATAAATATATTTAATGATAATATACATTATTATATAATAATCAATAATAAGTATATTAAACTGTGAATGTTGGCACCTTTTGATCATAATGAGATTCTGTAGTATAAGCCAGGGGTTTTGGCTTTGTTTTTAGTTTCTTTCTTAGGTTTTAGGGCTTTGTTTAATTGATGATGCAAAGTACAAAACACCTTCAGACTCACTTTGATCTCCTTTCCAAGTGTGGCTTTTCAAGGTTCTTTGGAAGGGCAAGGACAGATATGCCAGCTGCATGGAGATAAGTGCTATCACTGTTACAGGATTAAGCATCTGAGTTTAATGGAATGTTTTCTTTCCCTTTTGTTTAGGTTGCTTTGTCAGAAGCATAATCCATCGTCTCCTTTGACTGAGAATGACTGAGAACCGAAATCATTGCCTGCTGAACCCAGACTGGGTCTTAACACTCTGTGAATACATTATCTTGCAATGTTGGTTTATTCCAACCAAAGACATTTCAAGTGCCTGTAATTGATTTGTACATATTTATAAAGATATATTCAGAGTAGGTGGGATGATGCACTTGTTCCGCATTGTAGTGCGGCCGGAAACGTTCAGTCTTTACCTGTGGACATAGCCGAATGTTTGTGTAGATATCTTTAGTGATATGGCTACCTATAGTCAGAGCAAGATATTTTTGTCTAGCTGCATCCGGGCAGGTTAAGATGCCTTTGCAAGTGTCTCAAACAAACCAACAGATCTTTGTTGTTTTTTTTTTTGCCCAATGATATGTAGTGTGTTTGAACCAAGTATGCACCTTTGACAGAATACTGCATTTCCAGTGCCACCAATCTACTACATGAGCTAAATGTGTGTTTGTGTGGCCTGATATTTTCTTCCGTTTGCTCCTTGCTTGCAAGAAAAGATATCAAGGTTTTAGATACTTTTTTCTTTTGGAAACAAAGAACTACATATTCACATTTTAATAGTGCTGTATTTAGGACAAACTTGTGCTTTTATTCATAGTCAAAAGTAAGAAAAAAGAAGTGAAGTCCCATTTTAAAATGTTTCTTACTGGCTAGTATGAAGTCTGATTCTTTTGGTCTTGGTCTTTGTCATTCTTTTTGTTTCCTTTGGCTTGCTCAATGCCAGAGAACCGGTCAGCATAGAGACTACCTGGAAAGCTTTCCACTTGAGCTCCCATCCGCAGCCCTCGCACCAGGATTGGGTGTCTCTGCTGCAGAGCAGCTTTCTGTAACCTCTAGAAAATGGAAAGCTAATAAAAGGGTGCATTGTTTGAACAGTCTGATGGGGCTCTGCACGGCCTGGGGCAAGTGCAAATAATGGAAGAATAAGAAATCCCCTAGTCTGTTACAAAGCTTCACTTTGGGGCTCTCCAGCCATCTCTGAAGGACGGCTGAAAATGACACTTTTATTAGCTTTGTCCCATTTCCATGTAGTGCTGTCCACTCGGGAGAGGACAAGGAGAAGACCTGGGCTGTTGTGATTAAGGTCACAGAAACCACACGGTAAAACACATACTGTTCCCTGTGTCCTTTCCTGAGTTAGATCTTTTATTCCATACGTTTCTCCCCTTCCTATTTTGGCTTTTGCTGTTTTGTTCTGGCTTCTTATTGGGCAACATCCTTAAGTTTTTCCTGCAGACATTTCCACCACTGCTCTTACAATCCCACTGCTTGCCTTAACTGACCGTTCATCTTGTCTTTCAGCTTTCTTGTCAGGTAGTATAACTGCAGGTCTGCAAACATACACAGAGTCTTCTTTTTCCCTCCTCCTATTACTTTAAACTGCACAAAAGAAGAAATGCAAGTCAAATATCTCACAGTCTCAATTATGCTGGCATAAGATTCTTGCTTTACACCAATTTAATGGTATCCTGCTGGTCTGTATGTATGGGACTTCAGTCATTTCACCTGTCTTCAGAACATGTTTCCTTTATAGAATTCAAGTTACTTAAGTGGTATTAACTAATGTGTGTTTTCCTCCAGGGACGTTAAGGCAAAGCTTTAGAGATGGCCTAGTTTGAAGTCTAGGGATAAAATGAAGCTTCCAGTTTTCTCCTCATGCTGCTATGGGCTCACACTGCTTCACTGAAATGAATCCATGAAGTCAAACCAGGTAGATGGCTTCTCATGGAAAGCTATTCCTTATCACACATCCCCAGCCTTCTGCATCAATACTGACTTGGAGAGTTGCTTATGAGGGTGGCTTGATCTGGGGACCAAAGGCAGGAGTAGGAAACGGATGGGGGGGGTGGTGCAAATAGAAAACACCCAACACAACTCCTTTAAAATAGCAGAGCTGAGTTCTTTCTGTTTCAGCCAATTTAAAACCAGACTCCAAATATCCAAACTGGAATTTGGCCTGTTGGGGAAAGCAGATTTATTGGGCTTTTTAAGTCTGTGTTTTGCTGTTGGGTGACTGAAGGAACCTGCTTTGTAACTGATCACCCACTACACTGAAGTACCCAGAAATGCTCAGTTTGTAACCCACAAATACAGAAGGGAAAACATGAGAGTTGTGGTTTTTTGCCTTAGTTTACACCTTTGCACCCCTGTGTTGCAGCAGAGAGGGTGTCCATCAGGCTGAAATGCTGCAATACTCAGGAGTACTGGATTGTTCCTAGGCACAATGTACAAAAGTTAAATGCAGCCAAACAGAAGAGTAAAAACTTAAAGTTCAGATCATATTGATCTTTCCTTTTTTGTTTTGTTTTCTTTTTCTTTTGAACTATGACTTGAATCAGTTTTGATTCTATTTGTACGTGTTTTCTTGTTCTTAGAAAGCTGCCATTTCCTTTTGCATTTTCCTTTGGCATTACATAGAAAATCTGAGCCTTGGTTTTGAACCCTCTGCAGGTGATCGTAGGGTTAAGATGGCTGTTTTGGTTTTGTTCTTACATTTCACTTGTCTTGTTGCATGACGGTTAATAGCTGATTTGGAAATGACATTTCTCTCCTAGATTAATTTTGTGTTTGTAAGATGTGCATATTGCTTTGCAGAATAAAACCAATGAAGTTTATTCTCTTGTCTTGCATTCCTGTTGCCCAGTTGCTGTGGAGATGGTGTCAATCGCGTGCGTTAGATGGACCATCGGAGGAAATTTGTAGTGAAAGTCTGCAACAAATGGGAACTTCAACCCCTTTGTTTGGTACAATGAGCACTTTATGTACACTTGGGTTTTCTTTTATATATTATGATGTAGGTGCCCATCGTGAGAAAAGCAGGCTTTCTGACCTAGACCTATCTCTCCTGTGGCTGCTCCTTCATGCTGACACACTACGAGCGCTGTGTAACTTACTCAGCTGAACCAAAACCAGATGTTGGGTGTTTCAAAGTGCCTGGAGGTGACTGGAGATGGTTGGAGGAGTTCTCTGGGTGGCTGTTGAAGATAAAGTAACTCATTAAGTTCCAGCTCCACTCACTGTGCAGCTGCACCTGCATGTTTTCAGTGCTTGAGAGGGTAGGAACATGCTTTGTGTTGCTCTTGGAAGCTGATTAAAAGCTGGGTTTTGTGTATGTGACAAGTATTAAGGCAGCCCAGCCTGTCTTCCGTCTGCAAAACACAGTTCAGAGCATCCAAATAATGCCTACTCACATGTGGTGGCAAACGAGAGCTTTGTTTAAAAGCAGATCTGATTTGTAAGTTTATGGGAGAGAGGGACTCTGAGAATTAGTAGAAAAAGGTGATTTTTATGGACCACTTCTTATGCATCCCCTTGGGTTGGCTGTAGGAAACCTGGTTGAGAAGTGTCTGCCCTGAACAAGCATTGAAGCCCTGTGTTAGTGTGGTCTGAGCTTGGAGTGAGGCTGTCCCTACTTCACTTGGCACAGCAGTCATTGGCCTCCACTCAATCCTGTCCTTCAGCCAGCAAAGAGGAAGAGAAAAGCAGTTGGACACGTCCCCACTTGTTTGTTAAACAACCTCTTTCATAACTCGAGCAGCCGCTATTTGGCGAGTGCTGTTTTGTTCAATGACTTAATAGAACTTCCTTCAATTGAATCCTGGTTTTAGAGCTCTTGCTGCATAGTTACACTTGAGTAAACTTAGAGGAGGATCTACGATGAGTTCCCACTGCGAAAGAAGTCCTTGGCAAATCAGTATGTGGTCGAATTCACTTTGATATTTCCCAAGCCTTTTACATAAGGGAAAGTTTTGCTGTCATTTAATGCTTTAAATCGGGTTCTTCCAAGGCTCAGGGTAGTCTGGGCAGGTTAACACTGGGTGTCTTACACAGGTGGTACAACAAAGGGGGAGAAAAGGCTGTTTTACTGCTAATTCCAGGTGCTGGCAGGTTGGCTGGGTGGGGAATTCATTTGATAACCCTGTAATCAGGCTGTTTGCTCACGATGCTGGTGTTTGTTAACAAACTGAAGCGAGGGCAATGAAAACTGATGTCAAGTTTGTTCATCCATAAGAAACCCACGTGTGGGGTTGTTTGCAGTCACAGCCACCGGTAGCAGCCTGCTGCAGGTCAGGATGAGCAGCAGCATCTGCCATCAGCGATGGCTTCTCTAATCAGTGCTTTGTGCCAAATACTTTGTTGTTACATGGAAGTGTTGCTGCAGATGAGGAGCAGCATCCTCCTCCTCACAGCAGCGCCTTTTTTGTGAGCAAATTGAGCCTTCTTATAATACCATTTCAGACAAATAAGTTCATACGATGCTGCACACCCAAAGGCAGCTCTGAGGTATCCATTAACTGAGTATCCTTCCTGTTTGCTTTCGCCAGCTCTAGGAACTGACCTTGAGGACTCTGTTAACCCCAGGTGAAAACAGCTCCACTAAATAAATAGCAGCTGTGCACAAGGTGCAGGGCTCTCAGGAGATCAAGGTTCCTTTTTGGGTGACTTGAGCTTCCTGTGTGGTTTTAGGTCTGTTTCTCCTTTATTAAGGGCTTTTCCAGCTCCAAGTGCTGTGACCTTTACTGATGAAGTTATTTATCCTCTGGCTAGAAAATGCATCCTATGAAGCATGCAGCTGCAGGGAGGAGGAGGCTGTCCCCTAACCTGCCAGGCCAGCCAGCAGAACCTGTATTCCCTCTTTGCCTTCTGAAGGTGTTCCTTTGCAGGAAGGGACCGAAGCAGAGATTTCCTTGTGCTCTCTTTATTGTTAGCTCCTTGCAGTGTGACTCCTGCACCTTAATGAAATAAGTAGAATCATGGAACGGTTTGGGTTGGAAGGGACCTTAAAGCTCATCCAGGTCCAACCCCTGCCATTGCAGGGACACCTTCCACTAGAGCAGGGTGCTCCAAGCCCCTGTGTCCAACCTGGCCTTGAACACTGCAGGGATGGGGCAGCCACAGCTTCTCTGGGCACCCTGTGCCAGCACTCAGCACCCTCACAGGGAACAGCTTCTGCATAAGAGCTCATCTCCCCTCTGGCAGGTTAAAGCCATTCCCCTTGTCCTGTAACTGCATGTCCTAGCAGCACAAGATACAATCTGTAGCTGCAGAAAGAGTAGAACAAGGCATAGACCAGCTTTTTCATTTACCTTATTAAGATTTGGGAATAAAACCTATCACAATACATGACATTATCATCTGTTCTTTGAAAAGATCCCCTCTGGAATGGCCTCTGTGGTCTCTCAAGAGGAGGTGTTACAGCAATATCCTCTCTAAGGTCTTGGTATGAATTGCACCATCAAGTTGCTTTGTTTGTAGGGAAGGGATGAGAGCCCAGGAGCAACTCAGGGCAGGCAAGAGCCTGAAAACCACAGGTAAACCCATTATGTCTTTGTAAAACCCTTTACGTCCTTTGTGCCCATTTCACCCCAGAGCCCTGTATGAACACAAATGGCATATTCTAAAAGGCCTAAATCCAAGCCAGGTGGGTTGGAGCCCTGATCCTGCACAGCTGGAGCTGGGTGTGAGGTGGGGCCTGGCAATCAAGCACAGCAGATACCAATTACCCCTGAGTGCTCCTCATCTCAGCAATGAGAGGCTGTGGTCCAGCTGAGGCAGTCAGCATTTGGCAATCCCTGCTGGTCCATGGGGTTATTTGTACCCCTGGGGAGCCCAGAGAGGGGTTTCAAGCAGTAAATGGATGGCTTAGGTGCAATGGAGTGATCTCTTGGAGGTGAACAGGCTGCACTGGAGCTACTGGATTCCTTCTGGCCCTGGTGAGACCTGGTCCCTGGCAGGGAGGGTGATGGTGGGGTGGCTGCAGGGCTGTTCCTTTGGTGCTGTGGGGCAAAGTGGGGCTTCAGAGAGAGCTCGAAGGGTGTTAGGAAATGGTGGTCAGTGGTTTAGGGGCTTGCTGTAGGGCTTGGAGCAATGGGGGTGGCTGAATGTGCCCCTGTCGTTGAGCTTCACCCTCCTGAAGCCCTGGTGGATTTATTAAAGCTCAAGGAGGAAGCAAACAACTTGGAAAGGAAGAATTCCAAGGAAATTCTTCCCTGTGAAGGAAGGTCATAGAAAATAAAGTGTGGATTTGGGGGCAAAGTGCGAACTGCCGAATGGGGATGGAGGCTGGGAGCGGGGCTGCTACCCCGGGAGGTACCGGTAGGTGGCGACAAGAGCTCGGTCTTGGACCGCAGGGAGCGGGGATGGGATCTGCTTCTCCTGCATCCCTAGAGCCAGGATGGGCTGCTTCCATCCCTGCCTCGATTTCCTCGTCGGGTTGTGGACTCCCTAAGTCTAGGGGGGGGGGATTCGTTTAGGAAGGGATGAAAAGCTGTTTGAGCAGCAGCAGTTTTCCAGCCCTCTCCCCTGATGTTCCCAAGTGGTTTCTTAGTTCAGGTGTTCATATGGGCTTGGTTAGAGGAGGCCATGGAGGTGCTGTGAGGGTTGGAGCAGCTCTGCTCTGGAGCCAGGTTGAGAGAGCTGGGCTGGGGCAGCATGGAGAGGAGAAGGCTCCTGAAGGGGAGACCTTAGAGTGGCTACAGGGAACGTGGAGAGGGGCTTTGGAGAAGGGCCTGTAAGGACACAACAAGGGAATGGCTTCACCTGCCAGAGGGGAGAATGTTATTCACGTTGTTGGAAGCACAATGTGCTCAGGAGCTGTTGTGTCTCTATGGGACAGCCCAGGAGAGCTCTCTGAAGAGTGGTTTCTGCAGTGGGATCTGTCCCTTCTGAGGTGCCTCAGTAATGCATCAGCATTGCCAAACGCTGCTGCTGCTTCCTCTCCTGGCCTCACTTCACATGGCACAGTTTTGCCCATACACATGCCATTGACTGCAAAACCAGATGGTACCTCGCGGCCAAGGGATTTTGGGAAACATCCCCCCACACACATCCCCTTTCCATGGGAAGAGGCTACCCTGGGCATCACCCTGCTCATTTCCCTGAAACAGGTTCCTTCCAGCCACAGGCCTGTGGGGTTCCTGCTGTTGTAATGAGGCTGAACCCTTTGGCATGGCTGGGGGGGACCCATTCCTGGAAATGGGAAACCATCCCGGCTGCCCATCCACCTCACCACCCAAGCTCCTCCATGATGAGGGTTAGCAGGGGCTGCTTTCCTTCTGGCAAAAGGAAGTGTGTGTCTGTTTGAGCCTTGTCTTAGAGGAGTTTAACTTCTTGGGCTTCCAGAGGGTGACTCACTGATGCATCCCATGTGGAAAGATGTGCTCCATGCAGGCACAGCTGTCTGTAAATGGGGGTGGAGTGGGTGCGCGTTTTTGATGCTGACATAAAGACAAAGCAATGTGGTTGATTTATCTGCTACCAAAGCCACAACAGAGAAGAGCCCTCTGAGCAGAGGCAGAGACATCATCTCAGCCAGAAATCTCTTAGGAGTGTCTGGATTGATCTGTGGGATCTGTGTTTAGGGGTGGATGGGGTGGGAAGTGCTGTGTGTCCAGTGGGAGTGGGCAGGCTCACTGCTTACTTTTTGGGGCTGAAGTGCTGATACAGAGCATCCCAAGTCAGGATACCTGCTGTGACGGATGTAGGACCTGACTTCTAAGCCTGATACCCAGGTGACAGGCAGCTCCATGTTCTCCATGGATGGGATTAGCTCCACTGGGCTCTCACCCACCCATCACACCCATTCACAGTGACTGTGTTAACACGGATGAAACCTCCCAGCAGTGGTTGAGGACATGGAAGGAGCCTCAGATTGGGATATGATTGGTGCTCTGAGCAGGGATGAGCATCGCTGTATGGCGGCTGTAGTCATAGGTGGCATCCCCACATCTCTGCATCCGTGTATGGTAAATGAGAGGTTGTGTTTAGGGAGAGCTTTGGGGTGTGATGAGGCCTTCAAGCCTCCCTGCAGTGCCCAGGAAGGAAGGCAGGGTCCTGTACTTCCACTGCGCGCTGCTGCTGCTCACTGCTCTGCAGCTTGAATCCAAACTCAGATGCTTGGAGCCCTCTCTGCAGGGATTCAGGGCACTCCTGGGTGATTTCAGTGCTCAGGGCTGCAGCAGAGGCAGAGCTGTAGCATTCAGTTTGGTTCCTCTTTCTTCTTGTGCCTTTTAAGGCTTTCAGGCCTGTGACTTTCCCTCCTATCCCCTGGGTTCACCCCATCACCTCCATCTGCTCATCGCTTGCCTGCAGCCATCCTTGGCAGCAGGAATGTGTTGAGAGGCGTCTCAATAGCACAAGCAGGAATGTGGAGGTCTCCCTGGGTTTTCATCAGTTTTTCCTCCTGTTTATGGGCATTCCTAAGGCACAGTCTGGGGAAACCTGGTGTGTCCATTGTCCATCATGGGCTGACCTTCCAATAGCAGCTGTGCGCTGGGGCAGTGGGCTCTTCTTTCCCAATGGGGGGGACAACTGTCCCAGGTCACCTACTGATTTTCCCCCACTTAGAAGGGTGAGATTGGGCACATCTCCTACAAGTTGCGGGTCTAGGGATGTCTCATCCCCTCTAAATAGCCATACTTCCCTGGGTCACAAGGATTTTACACTCTCATCTTCTTACAGTGCAAAATAAGCTCTTTGCTCAAGAAGCAAAGGCTTTTATCTAGATTAGGGCTGAGAAGACTAAGCAGGGAAGAGGCCTCTGTATTTGGGCAGGGATGCTTCCATCTGGTGCTTGGAGCAGCTTTGTCTATTCTGTACCAAGTCTTGTTGTGGCTTTGGGTTAATGTGTGCTCATTATGCTGCCAACATAGGAATGAATGAGAGAGTCTGAACTGCTTGTCCCAGGGCAAGAGCTTCCCCATCCCGGCTGCTCTCATCCCTCTGATGGCATCTGGTAATAACAGAGGCTCTGGGTTGTTGAAAAGTGATGTTTGTTATCACTGTGCTGATAGGAGCCCTACAAATGTAGCTCTGGCATAGCCAAGGGTTAGGTCTGCACTGGGGAGGGATGGAGCCTCTGTGTTGAGCACGATGAAAGTCTGACCCAACAGTGGTTGATTTCTGTGATGTTATTAAGGCTAAGTTTGTTAATTCAGGTAATTTTTGTGCTGGTGGCTAATCCTTATAACTGCTCTGAGCTTAAGTTCAATCACTGCGTTTAAAGATGACACCCTAAACTTGAAGCACTTTTGTGTTGCACATGGTATCACTGCGATGCTGAGCAATGCCACAACGGGAGCCCTATGGCAAAGGGAAAGTAGATCCCCACTTCCCAGCACTGCTTCCATACTCCCCCCAGGTTTTAGGTCTGCATTTTGGGTTATGGTTCATCTGTCCTTTCTAAAGTGCATTTAACTGTTGTTGCTCCCATCTATGAGGGGGCTCCTCACCTGCATCCTCTTCCTCTAGCCCTGTTCTTCCTTCTTCCTTAAGAAAGCTGAAGTTTCTTTCCCCCTCTTTACCTTCTTCAGGTGGTTTCTATTACTTTCTTGTCATCCCTCTACTTGTCACAAGGATCCTGTTTGTGCTGTTGGAAGAAAGAGTGAAATCAAAGTTGGGAGAGGTGGATTTTGGCTTTCCTGGGTATCACCCGCAGCATGAAGGCCTCAAGATGCGCTGCCCTCTCTTCCCTTCCCATTCCTGCATCCCACCACAGTTGTTTTGTATTTAACATCTCCCTTTTATGAGCACGTTTCCCATCTGGGCTGGATTATTCCGGCATCCCAAGGCATGCTTTAAGCTGTGTTTCCCTTCCCCCTCTTCTCAGGAAACAAATGTCTCATACAAAAGGCTTCACCAGCCTCTTGTTTAGTGCTGGTTAATGGGAATGGGGCTGTGGGATACAGACAAGCACAAGAGCTGGGGGTCCAAGCTCCTGGATCTGGGCTTCTTGGCCAGGCTGGGAAAGGGAAAATCCTGGGTTCCATCAATGCTTCTGCCCCTTTGGGGTGACCAGAGGACGAAGGGGAGTGTTCACCAATGAGGTTAATTCTGTGCTATACCCACTGTGTTAATTGGGCATCTTGGCTTGGAATTGGGGCTGATTCCCTTTGGATGTGCTCAGGGACAAGACTGAGGCAACATTGGGATTTTAATGCCTGAATAAATCCATTTGCTGTGATCTAAAGCCAGGTTTGGCTTCACAAAGCCCCCACTGTGATGGGAGGGGATGGGGGGCCCTGACCCTACAGTTCCCTCTTAAACACGGTGTGTTTCCTATTGCACAAGCAGCTGAAGCTGGCTCAGCTCAGCCTGACTCACATCACCCTTCTTGGCTGAAATGACCCCAAAGTGTTTGATTATGTCAATGAAACGAGATGCAATCTTGCTGCTGGTGCGGTGCATGAGGCCAGTTGGGTTTTATTGCCCTTTTAACCCATGGACAAGGATTCCCAGTGAGGTTTACCCCTCTACAGACCTTGTTAGGCCAGCTTAGGAAGTGGCACCATCCCAGGTTCATCCATGGACCCTCCTCAAAAGAGAGGACAAAGACAGGAGGAAATGCAGTACTAAAGACAACCACAGTGTAACGCTGATATCAGCTGCCTTCTTCCTAATCACTGTCACAGGAACCCAATAAGAACATGAGTGTTTCCAGAATGTTTACTTATGCCAGTGAATGAAAACTGTGATTTATAACTATTCCTTTGAAACCATCTACTTTTTACTCCAGGCTGGACAGAAATGTGTGGTTTAAGCCTCTCTGTGGCCAGGAAGCTTGGATTGAGGTCAGCTTTACCCCATGCTGGAGAGATTGGAACTGCAAGCACAAAGGACTCATTCCTTCCCAAAGGAAGGGTCTTTTCAGTTCTATGAATAGAGAAGGTGCCTGAGCTGCATCACGGCATCACTTTGGGAATGTCCAGCTCTTGGTGCAGCCATGCTGGGGGGCCTGGAAGAACATGTCACTCTTCCCTCTAAATAGAATATAGCACTCTTTGGCTCTAACAAAACTAAAATGGGAAGGTTAATGCTGAATCTTGCAATTAAGACTGCATTGTGCAGCACATGGTGGAGTTCGCTTCTCATAACTGGCAATAACTTATAACCCTATAGGAGTTACAAGCCTCAATTTCTTGCTCTTTCCATATGCCCAGGCATGAGTTCCTTCATCCTAGGTAAAGCCTACGATGCCAGCCCAGTCAGTGAGGACACGGTCAGTGAACACACACAACCCAAAAAGAAGGTGAAACGATGAGGAGTTATTTATTGCCCTCCCTTCCCCATCTGCGTTTCTTTTCCTTCCAGGCTCCATTAAGCAGCAGGTACCAGACCTTAGGCAGTCATTTCTTTACTGTTTTAATCCTGGAGAGCTGCATACTGCGGTGTGGGTGCTGAGGCTGATGGCAAACCCAGGTTAGAAACATGCCTTTCCCTCACCCTTAGCAGCAAAGCATCCCAGGCCCTGCACTGGGCGAAACGAAGGCTCTGAACAGAGGGTTTGTTTAAGCAGCTTTGCACAAATAGGATTTGCAGCACTTTGTTCCTGATAAACAACCCCCAGGTTCAGCTCCTGCTCAGCCCCAGTAGCTCGAGTGGATGGAGGTTGGTTTGTTCCTCCACTAAAGGTGCTGAGAGCTTGGCTGGAGCTAATTGTGTGCGGTTGTGGAGTTAATGGGGCTGGTGCTGAGATTTGATGGGGTTGAAGGTGCCAAATAGCAGCAACTTGGTCTTTAACTGGCTTTAAACCAGCAGAAGGGAGGCTGAGGTTAGATAATAGGAAGAAGTTCCCTGTGAGGGTGCTGAGCGCTGGCACAGGGTGCCCAGAGAAGCTGTGGCTGCCCCATCCCTGCAGTGTTCAAGGCCAGGTTGAACACAGGGCTTGGAGCATCCTGCTCTAGTGGAAGGTGTTCCTGCCCATGGCAGGGGTTGGAACTGGGTGAGCTTTAAGGTCCCTTCAACCCAAACCAGTCCAGGATTCCATGATGATTTTCCAATTGCAGGCATTGAGCTCTGGGTCCTGGAGCAGCAGGTCAAACAGGCATTCATCCTGAGCAGAAATTGGAACACATAACCAGAGTATTTAATCCAGCGCCATGGGTATGTGTAGAATGGGCTCGATAAACTCATGTAATAAGTGATGGGCCCTATTCCCAAGGCCAAATGCGCTTGGATCCGGGTTGTGGCAGCGATGGATGGGGTCAGCCCCTCTAAAGCATTCATCTTCACGTCACTGCTGGATGCTGGGAAACATTTGGAAAGCATCAGGAACATGAGCCAAACCAACTCGTGGCTCTTGGCTCCTGTGCTCGCTTCCCACTCCGGCTTCTCCAGGAGAAATGGATGCGATCCTGGCACTGTGCTTCCCAAGCGCATGGGACTGGTTCTGGTCTGCTGTCCCCTTCCCAGTGATTCACCTCTCCCAACAGGCAGCAAGCAGTCGTTCATCCCTCCCTCACTGGATGAACTCCTATAGCACTGCTGGGTGCCTGCATCCCGTTACGGATGGGTACCAGCGCCTGGGGATGAGGCTCTGCAGCACGATGCTATCTTCAGGATTCATTTAAGAGCATGATCCCAGAGTTTTGACTCCCAAATCCACATCAGAATTAGCTGCCTCCCTTGCTGCAGCACAAAAAGAATCCTCCATTAAAACACCCACTGATCTTTGACACTGCTAAAGCATCTCAAGGCACGAATTCCCCCTACAGCCCAAAGCGCAGAGAACAGCCCAGGCCTTTTCATTGCTGCTGCAGGGAAAGCAAAGGGTGGGTTTCAGGATGACTGCAGGGAAATACTTGGCAGCTTTAGCCTCTTGCTAAACAAGCCCTAGCCGGTGTGTAAACAGCCTTTTTGGGTTTATAAACACAGCATCCAGCTTGTGGAGTGGAAAGAAGGCTGGAGGCATCACGTGGAGGGAAGATGGATTGCTTCCGGCAGCTTAAGTATTTCTGTGTGAGCTCAGGGTGAAGGGTTTGGACATACTTTGCGTGGGAAATCGGGGAGGAGAGAGGTGAATGCGCACAGTGTGGGGTTAGGGAAGAGTCTCTGGAGCACGGAGCACGTGCATGGATCCAGGGCCCATGGGGATTGTGGTTGGTCCCTGTTCCCCGCAGCTCTAGAGGGGTCAGTGCGGGTGCAGAGCACCCTCGCAGCCCCCCCTTTGGTTGAGGACGTGCTTCCTTCATCTAACAGATGCTTTTCTACTCTTCTGGTTGGGCTCTGTGATTTAACAGTTTTCAGGGGCTAAAAAGAGCCTGAAAATGCAAACACCCAATCCCCGAACCCCTACAAACCCCATAACAACCCCCATGTGCTCTCAAGAGATGAATTCAGCCTTTGCTGGGTCATTCTATGTTAAAAGATATATGAAAGATAGCAGAGGGACCTCTTCTTGTGCTCCTCAGGGTGGTGGAGAGGCCCCTCTGAGCCCACTTTGTAAGGGGAAAGGGTCAAGAGTGTTGCATGAAGCATCTCTGTTTCCTTCTGCTGCAGTAGAATTGCTTGGAAGGGGCCTGGGGTTTGGTTTGGGTGTTAATCCTTTTCCTATAAAACCGTTTGTAGAAGTGCAGTTATTCTGGAGTTCTGTAAGTGATGGGGGATAGCAAATTAATAAGGAAGAAGACCGCTTTCCACATCGGGATTTGGGGGTTGGCAGCTCTGTGTTCCTACCTGTAGTAACCTTGCTCCCCCTGGTACCTGTGCTCCATGACCACAGCTCCCTTTTCCTTATCACTGGCTCTTCTCTACCTATTGTTCCTGAGGTCAGGCCAGATTCTGGGCGGTGAGGAAGAGCAGGAGGAAGGCGCTTCCCTCTGGATTGCACTGGTATTCCTTTGGCGACTCAGGATGAAGACTGGGATAGTTTTTAATCCTTTTTCACTTGCCTTTCCTGGCTTAGACTAAATGCGTTGGATGGATTCAAAGGTGAACACAGGAAAACTTCATCCATTGCCTGGAGGAAACATAAGTGCTTCTATAGGAGATTCCTTCATTTCTCCTTGAAAACATCTCTGGGTGCATGTAATGTGCCTCATCATTGTATTGCCCCATTTATCCTGGAGTTTAGCTCAGCCGCAATTACCTCCTGCAGCATTTCACAAGGCCCTTCAGCCCTGTCTCACTGCTGTGCCTTGTCAAAGTGGAACTGAATCAAGCTTGGGATGTGGATGGCCATTTGCTCTCTTAAAACCCCATTTCTCAATTCGCCCTTCATCCTCAGAGAAGGCCTTTTGAGACTGATGCCTCTCCTCTTGCGGGGTTTGATGTCTTACACTAAGGGCTGGGGTTTGAGGGCTTTTTGGTTGTTGTGTGCTAAGTAAGAGATGAAAATCCCATTAACTCTGTGATTCCTCTAAATGCCATCTTGAAAGTAATATTTCTTATAGACAGCTTAGTCCTTTCCACATAATGGGTGGCACCAACCTGCATCTGATGCTGACATTTAAAATGAATCCCAATCATTCCATCCCTATCAGGAAAAAGCAAGTCCTGCACTGCCAGAGTATGGTGCGAGCTTGGCCTCACCTCAATCTCTGCTTTGAACTCCTTGAATGTTTGGGGAAGGGATGGCTGTGCATAGGATGGGGGTGCTCCAAGTGCTTGCAATTGGCATGGCTTTGTCCATCCTGGTTTTGGGAAAGGTTTTGGGAGTGAAGGAACAACTCTCCTTGGATTTGGGGGTGTCTCTTTATTCCCTAGAGAAATAGTAACTGTGAGGGTTAAGGAATGACCCCCAAGACCTGCCGGGTGAGGATGAACGCATGGTCCACACTGGATCACACTCATCCAGAGTGGGTTTTCCCATTTAGGATGGCAATCCTGGGCAAAAACCTGGGATCAGAAAGGGCTTTTCCACCTTTGGCAAGCTATGGAACTCATCTCCCCATCTAAACCTGTGGGTACAAGGATGGAGGGGTTTGCTGTGGGACTTCAAAGCACATCACAAAGGACAACACAAGTGGGCTGGCGAGGGAGCAGCGTAACTGCATTGTGATCTACCATTGAAACCAGCCAGTGCTTCCTGGAAGCAGGAAGTGGGTTTCATCCATGACTAATCTACAACCAAGCGTAGACGTGTGCACAAACGCAAGGTGGTTTGGTGCTGGGTGCCCACACGTGGGTGCTGGGGAGCTGAGCACAAACATCATTGTGTTCAGGTATTTGCTGCTGGCATCCTGCACTCCAGCTCACTCCATCGGGTTCTTCACTCATGGTGTGGATGTTCCCTGGCTTCTGTATCACGCATTGGAAAGACGTAGTTTCTTTTGGGGGTAGAAGTGAGGAAGTGCTTAAACCTCAGGTTTAGGGAAGAGGAGAACTGTGCTTTCATGGGTTCAGCCTGAAGTTCATCTCCTCTAAAGCATCAGGTTTTCCTAACGCACCCTTAATCCTCGATAGCAGAAAGAGTGTGGACAGAGCACCAAAAGCAGACTCCTTGGACATCAACTGATTTGCAGTTTGCACACATCTGCGTTAAGGAGACATGCGTTTTGGCTGCGGAGCCACTGATGAGCTCAGCAGAGCCCATCATGAGCGCTGGGGTCGGGGCTTTTGGCACCCGTGGGGTTGTAGGTGGGTGTTTTGTGTGTCTATGGAAAACCATGTGGGTGCACGGAAGCTGCGCATTGCTGTTGGGTTGGGACTGCAGCTGGATGAGACCCTTTTGAGGGTGTGGGAGTGAATAATGCTCTGGGATGGAGCATCGCTGAGGGACCTCAATGTCTTGTACCATTGAGCCCCCAGTGCTGAGCCTGGAGGTTACATCTGCGCTGCCCTGAGTGGGCATGGGGCCTTTGCATGTGCTCATGTGGAGCTCCTCAGGGTGAGTGAGGATGCTGCAAACTGGCCTTGTGGCCTTGCTCTTGAGGTCCGTGTATGGAAATGCATTACACCAGTTGGCCTTTGGACTCATAGAAACAGTGACATGGGTCTCCAGCAGTTCGGTTGCTGAGGAGAGCTGCCTTTTATTCATGACCATAACATGGCTTTTGTGAGTCTGGGGATGCACAGTTGCCCAGGATGCAGAGGAAGCAAAAAGGGCTCACCTATTGCTTTGGGATTCATTCAAACACGGTTGTAAAATGCCCCCCATAGCACATTCCTGCTGCAGGAGGTGATGCTCCCCCAGCACAGGCACTGCACAGAGGCTGCAGTGGGGCTTCTCCTGCACTAAGCTAAGGGCGGAGAGCTTGCTGCTTGTCTGTGCTGGGAAACAGCCCCTTGCACTGGGAGAGGGTCTGAGGCTCCTGCTGGGCCCTCAGCAGTCCAAAGCTTCTCCCTCCCAAGCGTTCCTTGAGCAGTGTCTCCTGCAGCAGGTGAGCTGTCGGGAAGAGCTCTTCATCGCGATCTTCATCCAAGAGCTTTAATCCGTGTCCTAAACCCTGCGAGCAGCGGAGTGCCTGGAAGATAAGGAGCGATGGAATATGGGATGTGGAGCTGCTGGAAGGAGCAGCGTGGAGGGGCGGCTGCAAGCGCTGCATTCGGGGATGTGTGGGTTTAGCCGGGGACGGCAGGACACCAGCGGCGACTTCCAGAGCGCTGGAGCGGCTGCTGGCAGGGATGCAGGTGAGGGGGGGACCAGGAGCTTTTACCGCAGGTAGAACGGGAGCTGGGGGAGCCCCGCTCTGGGGCATCACCGCCGGCGGTGCCTGCAGGAGAAGCACCGGGAACCACCGTCGGGGATACCCCGCGCCGCCTCCGTGCGCTGCAGCAGCCGAGCCCCGCTTCTCCCCACCCCAACCCCGATGCAACCCCATCCCCTCCGCCGGCGGAGGAGGAAGGAAGAGCCCCGTCCGGCTCCGGCTTCCTCCTCAAGCCCAGCCTCGGAGCGCGGTGCCCGCCCCTTGCCCTCCCCCGGGCTCACGGCCCCCCCCAGCCCCGCACCGCCTCCCGGGCAGCCCCCGCCGAGCAACAGTTGCCCCCAAATCGCGGCCGTTCTCCCGCGTCCTCCTCGGGGAACCCCCCCCGGCACCGAGGGGAGGAGGAGGAGGAGGAGGCGCTGCGCGGAACCGCCGCTTTGCAGCGCGGAACCACCGCCGCTCTCCCCTCTCCGCCGCCGCCCGGGATCGGGAGAAGGACCCCCGCGGATCTCCGCCTCAGTCCCGCAGCGATGGAGCGGAGCAGAGGGGCCGAGGCGCTGCTCCTCTGCGCCGGGAGCGGCCGTTCTGTCCTCCGCCGGAGGGAGCGGAGCAGCCCCGCCGCTGGGCACCGGCCGCCCTGCTAGGATAGCGGTGTGCCCAGCTCCGTCCGAACCCCTTGTGCATCCCTCTGTGCAACCCCTGAACCCTTCGTGTATTCCCCTGTGTACCTGCATCCCCAAACCTCTTGTGCATCCCTTTGTGTCCCCCCATACCCCCTGTGCATCTCCCTGTGCCCCCCCGAACCTCTTGTGCATCCCCTGCATCCCCAAACCCCTTTGTGCATCCTCTCCATCCCCTTCTGCACCCTCAAACGCTTTGTGTCCCCCCTCCCGTACCTTCCACCCTCACCCCCCCACCTTGCATGCAGCCCCAGGGCCGCAGGAGCCGGGGCTACGCGCGATGGGCACCAAGCAGACCAAGGGCTGCCAAGCGGGCAGCGCTGCCGAGAGCCCCCCGGGCCATCACCCCCGGAAAGCACCGCCCAGGGAAAGGGGGGATTTTCTCGCTTCCCTCGTGGTGAAGTCCGGCGAGAAGTTGGGGAGGGGCGGCGGCAGCAGCCTCCCCCCTTACCACCGACGGATCTGTATGATCCAGGACATGCTGGGGCTGGTGAAGCAGGGGAAGCAGGAGGAGGCCACCGAGCTGCTGAGGCACCTGAGGCAGGTGAGGACTGGCAGGATTCTCCTTGGGGGGGGGGGAGGCAGTTTGGGAGCACAGAACACATCCTGGTTTCTAAAGTCCCATAGCAAAGAGCGGGCACGCTCAGGTTCGGACTTCAGCGGTGCCATTGGGAGCCGCAGGGTGGTCATGGATGCTGGAGACGGGAAAATAACCCCGGGGTGGTGCTTTGTGTTGCCTGCAGCGGGGAGCACTGCTGGGTGCGTGTTTCTCCTTCCCTTCGTTGCCTGTGCTGATCGCCCTGGGTCTGCACCACTCATGGAGGTTCCCAATCAACTTTGGGAAAGTTCGGTGTTGTGCTTGTAATTGGAGGCAGCGGCTTCTGAGGAGCATCCCTTGTGCTTGGCTTGGAAACCCCGGGGCTTGGCAACTTGGCTTTTGCCTTTGCTTGATGGAGTTTTGCTGGTGTTGGCTGCAGCTCGAAGGAACGAGTGTGGGAGACACTGTGTGGGAGCAGGGAGCTCATTGTGCGGAGCCCAAGACCTTTCCCCTTGACCGTCTGTTTGAGCTGAGGAGCAGTGCTATGGGAAGCTGCTGGGAGCAAACAGAGAGGAGCGCTGCTCTGTGCCCAGCAAATCACTGTTTAATCTCTTGTACTGATGGACGGTGATCAAACCACCCATGTGCTGGGTCTTTGGGAGGCTCTGGGGCATGCAGAGCTTTGAAAAGCAGCAGGTTTTCCATGCGAACTGAAACCAGACCCATCCTCAAGCTGGGTTTTCCTCCCAAGGAGCCTGCGAGGCACCGGCTCCTGGTGTAACCAGCTCTACCACCTGAGGAAAGCTGCTAGGATCTTTGCTGGGCATCAGGAGCTGTGGTTTGGTCCCACAGATCTGTGTGTCCATGGGAGGATGTGGCTGATGGTTTTCCTCTTGGGTTTTGGGTTTGGGTGTTGCTCGTTGCCTTCGTTCCACCTCACTTTCTGGTCCAGTTATAACTTCTTAGCAAGGGGATATGTTGCCCAGGGCGTGTTCCTGACCCCTTGAGCCCACTCCACCGTCAATGGGGGTCCCTCTGACCAAGTCAGTTTATGTGATTTAAGGCTGTCTTTGGAGCAGCCCAGCTGAGAAATCCAAATGGTTGTGTCTGTGCGTGTGTCCCCTTATAGAAACCCCTCTCAACCTCCTCTCAACCTCGATAATGTGCTTTGTCTGTGATGAAGGTGTTCCCTTTAATGGGAATCGGGGCTGTAACTCTTTGGGACAATGACCTCTCCACCAGGACCTGTGCAGCCACATGGGCACATGGCCCTCAGCCCTCCATGGGACAGAAGCAGCTGGGAGCTGGGCAGTGGACCTGTGCCCAGACATTGCACCTCTCCGCCATGCCAAAGCGCTATCACTGCATAGCTGCCCATAGGAGCTGGCAGGAAGGCAGTAGCTAATTTTAGAAGGTGTTTATATCAAACACCCCCTCAAAAACGGATCTTGTGAAGCACCATGAGCCGCTTCTCGGCTCTTTCTGGCTTCAGATACTGTTTATCATCAGCGATGCTCTGGACCATCCTCTTCCTCCTGTGGGTTGACCACGCAGAGCATGAGGGATGTGCCCTAATGACAAATCCGACGGTGGGGACATCCCATCATCTGGGGGCAAAAATAACCTCCAGGAATGGGTTTTACAACGCCGGGGGAAGCGAGGAGCCTGTTCCACCCCAATGAGTCTTTGTGAGTGTTTCTGAAGAGCTTGCTCGGATAAAATAGAGTGCCAAAATAAGGAACATTTTGTCCTAGATACAGTAATAGACTCGAAGCACGTTTTTAATGAGGTGGTATTATTCCCTGCCTTCAGGTAGCGAATGTGGGATGCCCCACTGAGCAAATCCTGCTCTCTGTGGTTTTCCATAGGCTGGGTTAGGGGTGCATTGATGGCTGCAAGGGGAGCTCAGTTTGCTCCCAAGGAGCTGGGGCTGTGGGAGTCTGAGCTCCAGGCTCAAAAGTGAGGATGTGGGGGAAAGGATGAGCTTCCCCATGCAGAGAGGGGTCAATGGGTGAGCCTGGGGGGGCAGAGACCTTTCCCTGTGAGCTGTTATATGGTACCCACTGCAGAGGGGCTGTGGTGTTGGTTGGTCCATGGAGTTGCTAACGTACTGTGTGATGCTGCTGCTGCAGAACCCGGGTTTGAGCTGAGCTGGTGCCAGGGTCTCAGTTGCATGTACATTATCTTATTTCCTGAAACCCCCAGGGATTTAGGTAGCTTGGAGGCTTTCCCCTCAGGCTCCGAAGCCATTCCAGGGTGCTAGCGAGTAGATAGGTGACAGCATCCCTGTGTTTGGAGGTGCTCCGTCCTTCCTTTCAAGCAAGGTGATCACGTTGGCGGTTCAGCTTTTCAGCTCTCCTTGACATTAGCATCCTGCCCTATCCACCCACTGCAAAACAAGGTTCAGGGGGCTTCTCCTACCTACCTAAAGCTGTGTTTAATAATCAGCCAAAGGGCAGGGCAGAAACCGTGCTGGAGCATGGACATATTCTGCTGGAGAAAGGAATGTCCTGCCCTTCCTTCTGTGTCCAGGGTGGGTATCTCCATCCTTCCCTTCCAAAATGGGAGTGATGCTGTTTGCTTTACAGGCTCCTGTAGGGATTTATCAGTGTTCCCAAGAAGGCTTAGAGGCTGCAAACAGCTACACAAGCGCTAAGGTACAAAGTGGACTTGTTTGGGTTTAAAGAGATAAAGGATGGGAGCAGCAGACGGACGCCTTCGTTTGGATGCTGCTCCTCAGAGAGGTCATCAGCGGTGAGGAGGCAACCTGATCCCATTGCCTGCCCTCAGAATAACACTTGTGTTATTGCTGCCTGCTGGAGCTGGCAACAGCCACTCAAAGGGGTATGTGCTCCTTTGGCACAGCAGCCTGGTTCAGTGACAGCTTCTGGTTGTGCTTTCCTTCTGCTCTGGTGTCAACAGTGTGGAGGCCAAACCCCACTCTGCAAGAATGAGTTCCTCTCCCCAAAAGGTGCCATTTGCTGCCCTCTTTATATGGGTGGGTTTGCCTTTAAGCTGTCAATGCACATAGGGTGCTTTTGGCAATGGAACGTGTTGGAGGGTAAGGAGAAATACACTGAGACACTTCCCATTTTATGGAGGTTGGAGTTTGGGATTGCAGGAAGTGTCTCCCTAGGCACCTGGATGGAGCCGCGTGTCTTTCATGGATGTTCTTCCCATACTGACCAGTTCTGAATGCAGTTTCTCTGCTAAAGCAGTGCCCTGGGTTTACCTGGCAGCATCTCCTCTGCTTTCTGCGGCAGAGCCTCCCCTATGAGAGGGTGAAAACTGAATCAATTGTGTCCAATGCTTGGGAGAAGCATTGCAACCCACTGCCATTCCCTGCACCCCATCCAAGCCTGCTATCCTGGGTGGGAGAGCTGCAGCTCCGACCTGGTACCACCAGTTGCAGAACAGCAGAGGCTTTGCTATCCCACAGCGCATCGCTTTCCTCTGACCCACTCTTGAGTTTCGGTGGTTAAAGCAGCCGAGCGCTGTCAGGTTATTACATTCTGGGAGTGCCTGTGCTGCTGGGGAGAGGATTTGTAAAACAAAGCATGTTTTCCTCCTCGCTGCTGCCAAACGGAGCCTTTTCCCAAGTGAAACGGTGAAGCGCTTCCCAGCACATTACGTGGTGCTCCAAGAATTTGCCATTGGTTATGGCTCAACGTTGGAGGCTTTTGGCTGGGCTGCTGCTGTAGAGCTGGGCTGGTGGGAGAGGAAAGGAGGCATCCACAGGTTCCGGGCATCACCTGCATGGGGCAGGAGTTGTGCAGCAGATCCAGGAGCTAGAACACCAAGAGCATATAGGGGAAAAGGGGGCAGTGTCATAATAAACCCCCCCGGGCACGGAGGGTGGATGGAAGCCAAATGGCAAAGTCCAAGGTGTGGCAAAGCTGCACAACTTGTAAAGTGGGTTCTGTGCTCACACCAGCCTTGCTTGTGTAATGAAGTGGGGAGGGAAGAGAGGTGTCGGGGTCCTCACGGGGCAAAGGCACCACCACAGCTCTGGTTCTCAGGAATGGGGCTGTAGGCAAACACATTCCAATGCCCACCGAGCAGCGCGGACCCTGTGCCTGCACTGCGGGCAGCCCCTCTCTGCCATGAGTTATCCCCATGTTCTATCCCTTACATAGAACCCTGCCGTGGGTACTGGCATCCTCCTGCCTTTTCCAAGGCTGATCCCTGGGTTTGCAGCCAATGGTTGCAGGAAGCAAGTTGTGACATGTCCTAACATCCACTCTGCTGGCCTGGGGGTTGAATGCTGCCTTGTGAGAAGCTGCCCTGTGCTATGGGGACTGCGTGGCACAGGGATGCTTTGTTAATGAAATGATGAATATCTTCATAATGAGGAGGTGTTTGGCCAAGGGGGAATAGAGAAACAAATAGATTGGAAGGTGGTTAATGCAGAGAGAGGTCACTTCAGGCTCTGTGGCCTTCTCCTGCTGCACCAGAGCAGAGGAGTGGAAAGCCAATTCTCGGGGCAGTCCTTCTGCTTAGTTAACATTAAGTGCATTAAATGGCAGCTGATGCGGAATGGGGCTACTTATCCTGCTTGTCCTGGTGATTTATCACACGTGTTCCCATTTCCCCCCCTGCGCTGGGGATTTTGTGCTTTCTGGGGAGGCAGGAGCTGATGGGGACAGTTTGGAGCAGGATTCTGCAGGCAGCGGGACACCGAGGGAGCAGTGGGATATCCAGAGGTCAGCAACCTTCCCAGGGACGGGAAGCACTGCTTCTGCAGCTCCATGGGGAGCAACGCAGTGGTTCCAACCCTTCCTAGGAAGTCAGCTCTGACATCTCATGGGTGCTCAGAGATGCTGCGATGGGGAGGGAAAGGTTGACCTGAGTTCAAACCAAACTGAGCAGCGTTGTGCTTGCATGGGCTGGAAAAGCAGACACCTGTGAGGATGCCATTTGCCCCTTTGGGCTTTGTGTGCTCAGAAGTGTTTCATGGCCCAATATCAGTCTGATCTGTGTGTTACACAGTGTGCACCCTCACTGCGGGTTAGGAGTGCTCTGGGGGTTATTTATCTCATAGAATCATAGACTGGTTTGGGTTGAAATGGACCTTAAAGATCACCCAGTTCCAACCCTCCTGCCCCCAAACAGCACTTAACCACAGAGATGCTGTTGCACGATAGCTCCCCGTGGAGGTGGGTATGTTGCAGGTGAGCTAGCAGTGATTGCAGTGTCTCCAGCAGCTCACCAGGATGAAGGGGATGATTTTGATGCTGCTCTGTCTCAGATTCATGCTTACTCTCCAAAGGATGCTGGCTTCTGGCTTTGTGCCAGCCCTGCCAGTGCCAAAACTGCTTAAACATTCCCCCTTGGCTGTGAGGTTGGGTTTGCTTATGGACATCTAGAGCAGGCCTTGGGGAGCAATGTGGTCTGATTGAGATGAAGCAGCTTCGCTGCACCCTCTGCATGCCTCGTGTATGGTCTGTGTCATTCTGTGCTTGCTCCTGGCCCTGTGCACTCCAACTGTGGGGCATCGTCCCTGTGGAGACTGTCCTGGTCCACACGAGCAATCGCATGGTCCCTTCTCCTGAGTGCTAAGAGCAGCCAATGCATCAGAGGTGACGGGGATGGGGTTCTCGGCTCCTCAGAGATGGAGGTTTGCAGCATTGGTTTCCGTGGGTCCATGCAGGGTGGAAGTTGGGTAATGCAGAACACTGGGGCAGCTTTGGGATTAGCGCTCACTTCCTCTGCTTTGGGCTGCTGACAAAACCATCAGTGTTCCCCACAGTTACTTTTAACCCTTATGCTGCTGGAGGTGTGCTTCCTAACCCTGCCCCTGTGGCCTCCGTTCTCTGTTTGCTTCCCATCCTGGCTCCTTCTCCTCTCTTTCCTTCCCCCATGGGATCCGCAGGTGGATGCATCCCTTTTCTGCTTGGCATCCCACCAGCCTGGTTTCAATTAACCTGGAAGGTGGCTGCTGCAGCTCCTCTAAAGGCAAATGTGTCTTTGGGGGATGCAGAGAGGGAGGGAAGAGGGGTTCAATCCCAGTACGGAGCTCCCTGTGTGGCAGTGATGCTCATCCTGCCGCTGGCATGGAGCAGGGGGGGTTTTCTTTGCCAGCAGGGATGTTCCTCTGGGATTGGGGAATCACTTGCATAAGGAATGAGTGTTGCTAGCAGATGCATTAATGCAGAGCACGCAGCACACCCGGGCATGCTCTGCTTGCTGCAGGGATGGCAATGAGAGAGCCTGACATGGGTGAGATCCATGTGCATACATCCACTTGCACCTGAGGAGCACATACCAGGGGACACCCCTCCATGGCCAGGTTTCCAAGTGTCCCTGGATCAGCCTTTGTGGCAGTGCTTGGAATGCTTGTGCCCAGGGCTCCCATAGCTCAGGATCCAGGAGGTGATGCATCTGGAAGGGTCAGAGATGATACTGAGAGCTCAGACCTTGGTTTCCATCCTCTGGACCTCTTGGGCTGGATACAGCGGCTTGCTCCCTAAAGGAGGAGGAAATCCACCCTGGAGGCCGAAGTCTCCATGCTGGGAGAAGTTAATGGTTGCAGTTGGCAGGCCAGCCCCTATTCAGCACTTTATCTCTTTATATAATAGCAGGAATGTGTCTGTTTCCAACCCCCCCTTAGGCTGCTGCTGCTGCTTCCACATCTGATGGGAAGCACGGGCAGCTCGGGTCTCCAGCCCTCAAACAGCTTGGCATGCACCTTTTATTGCCCTTTTCCTTTCTGCCTTGCTTCATGCTGTAAGATCCCTGTGTATGAGGATGCCTCCTCTCCCTTGCCAGCCTATGGGGGTGATGATTGTGGAGGGAGAGACCTCCCTGCAGATCCCAGTGCTGTGATGGAGTGCAGGGGTTCTCAGGGCAAGGATATAAGGGGATGCACTTGGAATTCAGTATATTGTAGCTTCTTGATGGTTTTAGTATTCCATGTGTTGGAGGTTTGGTGGTAAGGGACGTGGTTGTATATTAACATTCATTTAGTTCTCATATATTCTTAGTATTTAAGTCATGCAGGTCTTGGCCAAACACCTGATGTGATTTATTGCCTTAATTCCCTTTGTGTATCTCGGCCTCTTTCCCCTCCAGATTTTGAAGGGGAGACCACTGAATGGCAGATTTAATCCAAAAGCAAATTGCCCTTTCCATCCCTCCCCAAGCACTCCTGGCTCTGACCTCGCTGCTTGGTGAGCAGGAGCTGCTTCAGCTTCCTCAGATCTCTTCAAGACTTTTACCTTTCCAGCAGCAGTCCCTTTGTGCGACGGTTTGAGCACAGCTCATGGGACACACACCAGAGCTGCTTCCTTCCTCATGCCTTTGGGTATCTCAATGGCAATCTCATTCCTTAGGGCATCTTTATATTATGATGTAACCTTCCTGAAGGCTTCTCTTGCCATTACAGGGCAGGTTTGATATTGGTGGACGCATTGCTCTGTGAGGTGTTTCTGGGTTCTGCACTGATTCCAGCAGCCTGTTCATCCTTGTTGATCCATGGAGGGTTTCCGTGAGGTCTGCATTGCACAGGCGGTGGATCCGGCTGCTGCCGCCTGCTGCTTTCAGCCCTTTAATGTCTCCTTTGCCTTTGAGGTTGGCTTCTGGGAAACAGCAGCAGCATTCCCAGGGCTGCAGCCCTGCTCCGGCTCCCCACTGGTGCTGCTCCGCCTGCTCATCCCCATGAGGTTTTGCAATGGTTGTGGGTTCGCAGGGGATTGCATTCTTGTGTTGCACAAGAGGTTGTTTGTCGGGCGCTGTCCCTAAACCCCTGATAGTAATTGAGTTGAAGTGAGCGCTAGTTAGTTAATGGAGAGCCCAAACCACCAGCCTGCACCCGAGCAGAACCCTCCAGGGCCGGGGAAGGGGATGTGCATCTCTGGAGGATGGGGAAGCTTGTCCTTGCTTTACCTTCAACCGCAGAAAATGAACAGTAATGCCTTTAATGGTTCTCCTGCCTCCTTCTCTTACAGGCAGCAATCTTTGTGCAGCAGCAGAGATTCCCTCTGTTTGTATGAGTGAAGGGCGTAGGGCTTTAACCAAACCCATGCCTGAGCCCCTGGTTCCATGGCCGGGTACCACACTGGAGAGCACTCCCAGAGCTGCCTCCTCTGCCTCTGGGGATGCTTAAACTGAGCCCATTTGGGGGATGGCTGGAAGCTGAGGAACAATCAGTTACAGTCTCATTGTGCACTGCTGTTTCTTTGTCCCCATCCTCCCCAAGACCAGGCAGACCTTGGCACTCCCAGCAGGAGAAAGCAGATCTGCTGAGGAAGTAAAAGGTGCACATGTCTTTTGAAGTCTATGAGGGGAAAGGCTTATTTTAGCCAGAGGTGTGCTGAGGGTTTTTACTGGGGCACCTCTGTCCTATTCCCACCTTAACCTGTGGAGTGTGTTGCTTGTTGTGGGACTGGTGCCATCTGACCATGATTTGGGGCATCCCCACCTCCAATGGGAAGTGCAGAGCAGGAGGTTGAGAAAGACCCATATGTAAATGTGGTGCTGAGAGCCCCAGGTCGGACCTTTAGGAGTTCAAGTGCCAAAGGGAAAAGAGCACACTGGGGCAGAGCCCTGACTCCCATGCAGCGTGCGATGCAGTTTGGGATGCGGATGTGAATGAGCACTGCATCCCTGGTGATGGCCGCAGCCAAAACCAGCAAGGAGGGAATCTTGAGTTAAGCAGCTATGTTTTTGTGGGTAGGATCCCTTCTTTTTCTGTCATTCCATAAGAAAGAGGATGTTTTCCTGCTGGGTTGTATAAAGCTGCTCGGTGTAATGAGCTACTTAGCAAGGAGCCTGGTGTATCTGGGATGTTTCTTTAGGCAGCTCTTGGGCTGGGGGATTCGTTTTGTGTGCTTTTATTCTGTTGGGAAATGGTGAATTTGGGGGTTGTTTTGTGTTTCTGACTCAAGTTACAGGGAGATGAAAACAACTTTCAACTGCAGAAAACGACTGTTCCAGTGCTGTGATGGGTTCATACAGCATGACCAGAGGTTGGCGTCACCTTAAACTGCTCATTTCAAGTGTGTTTAAAAGCAAAGGCATTGGGTGTTTAAAGAGACTTTAAATTGCAATATTAACTGAACTTTAATGCCATTGAGTCCTTGTACAACCCACCCCTTCATTCTTCCTTAACAGGGCTGGGCAGTTACTAAGCTCTTTGCTCAGCCATATGCCTTTACCATTGGGTTTCTTGAAGGAGACTTGGAAGAGGATCCCCCCTCTGTAGCTGCCTTACTTTGCTTCCCATATTTTGGAGGCATCCCAATCCCTTGGAGCTAGACAGGGAGATTGCCATGAATGTCTTCAAGAAAGACTTTTCTTTCCAAGCTTCCTCCCTCTGAGCCGAGTACCAAATACTACATCCCAGCCCGGATCAGCCTTTGCTCTACCTAATGGTTACAAACCCTATGCTGGAAATAGAAACACACAAGCATAGGATAAAACACACAAAAGCCTTAATTTCTTCCCTTAACCCCCAAAACCTACTGGCTTTCCTTCAATGATATATTCCTTTTAAGAGGGGGGAAGGTTCTCGGTTCCCTGTGGTGTGAATCGCAGCACTGATTGAACCTTGGGGTGGGAAGATAGGAAGCTTGTGAAGCACCCTGAGTTAATTTGCTCAGTGATGGTCTCATCCATTACCTTCCCAATCAGTTTCCCATTTTTCCGTGGGTGTTTTGAGAGAAAACCCTCATCTGGGCCATTTCCTTCGTAAGTCCACCTGGCAGCCTCTTATACAGCAGAGAAAGTTCAATACGTTACGATGTGTGCCATTCCCAACCTGGCAGGCTGGATAATGGGAATTACAGACTGCCTGCCCGAGCGAGCAGGGGGGAAGGTTACCATTATACAGCTGCTCTGAAGAGCTTGATAGCTTTGAGGGGAATTAAGGGCACTGAGCATGGCCCTGTTTACTGCAAGTATGGAGCTGTGCCTGTCGTCATTGCCAAGCGTCGGGCTGTGCTTTTCATCCTCTCTTCAGATTACAAGTGCAGCTCTAAACCATATACCTAATGCCTGTAAAAGCACTGAACATCACCAGTGTGGGTGATGCAGACAGGCTCCTTTCATGTCTCTGCAGTGTTGTGTGTGGTGGGGCTGTGATGCCCATGTTACAATGGGTTTGGGAAAGATCCTGACCCAAGCAAGTACTTGATGGACATGGGTGATAGCCCTATGTGTGCCCCAAACCAGAGACCTGACTGTGTGCTGTGGCCACTGTTTGTAGCAGGGAGATGCAGCCCCAACTGATGCTGCTGGGGATTTGTGTTTGTGAAGTTCCTTGTGCCTCAGGTTCCTCCTGGGTAAAGTAGGAGTGTACTCTGGAACTGCATCCAAGCAGGCACTTGGAATAGGAACAGCTGCTCTTTCCCAGGGCTTGCTGGTGCAAGCACACTGTAAGTGTTCAGCTGAGTTATTTCACTGATTTGGCTTCAGTAGGGAGGAAAAAAGGTGTCTTTGAACCATATGTGCACAACATCTGCTTTCTGTGCATCGTTTCCAGTCCTTTCCATGGGTGAAAGCCAAAAGAGGCATTTCTCCTCTCTTGCTTTGTTGCTTTAGGATGAGGGTGTCAGCAGCTCTGATAGCTGCTAGGAGTTTGGTTATCCTGGCTTCCAGGTTGTGTGTATATCTGTAAGCCCTCTGGGTGCATTGTGGACTTCGCAGCAGTGGCACTTTGTCATTAAGTGGATAGGCTGAGCTGTAAAGCAGAAACAGCATTGGTGCCCTTCCTGAGCTCCTTCATGGGTTGCTTGGGGCTGGTTGGTCTTGCCTCTCGTTTCCTTCCCACCTTCTTGCTGTCGGATGAGGAGGGTGGAGGCTTTGGCTCAGTGCAGGTGATGGGGTCAGCCTGTCTGCACCAGCCCAAGGTCTGGCTCCAGTGAACCTCTCCATCCCCATTCAAACAGATGTAAAGCAGTTCTCTGATGAGATTAACTCCCTGACATGTGGTAAGCAGTCTTTGCTTGGGGTGCTTTCATCTCTTGCCCATCAACTGCTCTTCCCCACCAACACAAAGTGAAGAAAGAAGCTAAGCTCCTCTCCTGCAAGCCATTTCTCTTTTAGTGTTTGCCATACAGTGTAAATCAACTGTGTTTTTAGGAGTCGTGTTTGCTTATTTGTCCTCCCTTTGGAGGAGACATGGAAGCCTGAAGTAATCCCAAAGGCAGGAATAACAAGCGCCATTCCTGCAGGTTTAGATCATTCCACAATGCTGCCTCTGCTCATTGCAGAAGGGTGAGAATGACATCTTGCTGCTGAGCACCACGTGCAAGGTCCTGGTGGGACCTGATGATGACCAAGCTCCATCTCTGGATACTTCATCCCTGGCTGCCCCATCCCTGAGCCTGTGGGATGCTGCAGGGCTGATTTGCAGCTCAGGGGCTTCAGGCTGTGCTGCTGATTAAACAGGATGGGTTGCACAAAGCAAAAGGAAGAGGTGGGAAAAGGAAAAGTTGGGTTTGTGGCTGGGTTCTGGAGCAGGACCTGGCAGTTAGGAGCTTCTGCTCTGCGTGTGTGTGTGCAAACCAAAGGAGGTCGGTTCGTAGGTGGGATCAGCTTGGCCAAAAGGGTTTACAAGGGCTGAACCCTAATAGAAGAGCAAAGGTGAGATGCAGGCAGATGGGTCTGGAAGCTCCCCTCTTGCATCAGCTGGGCACCTTGCGGTCTTTGCTTTCATCACCCCTCCAAAACCCATATAATGGGGAGAAGCATCTCTCCCTCTCCCTTTGCGAAGGGCAGAAAATCTGGAGATGCCCCTGGTAAAGGGGAAGGGGGTTATCCTTGGAGAAGGGAAGTTCCAAGAAGAGGGACAGTGGTATCCAGAGGTGGCAGAGCCACAGAGAGGGCTTGGGGTAGCTATTCCTTATCTCTTTGTGAGCAGACACATGGGGACGATAAGGTAAAGGGAAATGATAACACGTTAAGCCTGTTTGTCAACCTGCCAGCCCTCAGAAGCAGGTTTTCCCAACCTATTTCCTTGTCAGTGGTGATTTTGGGTCAGTGGCATCTTCAGACAGAAAGGAGGGGGTTTCTTCCTGTTTAAAGTCTTACAAAAGGAGTCTTTCCTTCAAGCATGAATTTCTGGTGTTTCTGGGCTGGGGGAAGAGGGTTCTAAGCCTCATTGGGTGTTACTGTGCGTTAAAATGCTACCCCAACCCACTGCAAACACCGGGGTTTATCCACATCTCTTGTGTGTGAGGCTGTAGGTGTCTGATTCACCACAGGCCGGTTGCTTCTACCCTTGGAAACCAGCCCAATGAGTGTATTAGTCATGGCTCACCACTGTTTCATGGCCAGTGGAGGAGCTTCAGCCCAGGGTTGTGGATGTCTCAGTGGGACCTTAGCAGGGAAGGGAAAGCTTGGCTTGGATGGGTCTGTGCAATGAGCTCATCCTGGCTTTGCTCTTGCTCAGCTCATGGCTTTGCATCAGATTTCAGCAGCTCTTCAGCCCTGTGGTTGTATCTGGAATGCAATGTTAAGAAGTTGGCCCTGCATCCTGAAGGCTTCGGGGGTTCTCCCTCTGCTCTTAAACTTGAGGAGGAATTGGGGGTCAACATGATTAGTGTTGGCTATTTTGAAGCTGGAAAAGAAATGCTCTGGGCTCACAATGCCAGAGCTGTGGGGGGGGGGGGGGGTCAAACCAAAGGCTTTGATATAGCACCTGTAGGAATACTCTGTGGCCACAGCAGTTCATGGGGTGTAGTTTAGTTTTCCCAGGAAGGCTCAGGCGCCCATGGAGAAGGATGAGGGATTAGCAGGGTACTGTGTTACCGCCGGCATTCCAAGCCTCTCCTCCTGGCTAGGGATGCTTCCTGGAATGCTATCACATTGTAAAGGAATAGGGAAATAGCTCAGGGTATGAGACAGAGGCTTCTCGCTGGGTGCTTTGCTGATGTTTGTGTAAGGGAAGGTTTTGGCTGTCCCTGCAGATTACATGAGCAGAGCTCATGGGTACAATGGGTGCTGGGAATTGGTGGAGGAGGAGGAAGGATCTGCTATAGGATAAAGGAAGGAAAAGCCAACAGAGGGTACTGATAGGGTGGGTAGGCAATGTGTTACCTGAAAAGCTGCTTTGCTTCTTTGTGGATGAAGACTGCAGAGCATTAAGAAGGACCTGAGTGTTGTCCTGCCCAGCTGACATGTTGGATGCTAGAAGCCTTCATCCCAGGAGCATCCCATGGAGGTTTGTGTCAGCACCTTCTTTGGAAGGACAGGCTCTGCCATCTGGGAGAAAGCCATTGCCAGAAATCCAGGTGAAGCACCACTCTTTCCATCCTTTCATCCCTCACTGTCACTCTCCAAGAAGGAAAACCCCTCTGCAGCCTGTTGGGTACCTCCATCCCACAGTGGAAGCTCCTCCTTTGACTGATTCCAGCCTGGATATGGCTGAGTCAGCAGCGTCTGTTCGGTGCAAGCAATGACTCTTTGCTGGTGTAAAGGCTCTATCTTCCTCAACTGTTCTAGAGCTGCATCCAACGTTGTCCCTGGCGCTGAGTGGTGGCCCTTTTGGTCCACATCTCGGACCCCAACAGTGGAGGTTGAGTCAGAGTCATTGATGGAAGGAAACCCCTGATCAGTTTGGGAGCTATGAGCAGCAAAAGCCTGTACTGAAACCTGCACTGCATCGGCTGCAAGCGCAGAAGCTCTGCTGTGACTCAGCAGTGGAAGTGTCTTCTGTGAAGTGAACATAAGATGTGGTTATCATCACATACAAGTGTCAGCTACAGCGTGCTGCTGCCTGCTGGGTGTTGCGCTGCCACAAATCCATCACGTGTTGGATTTCCTTCTCGGAACAGAGGGATGGTTTATGTCCTGAGTTCAGTTGGTGCACGCTGCTGGCATCTTGCTGGGAAATGAGATATCAACAAGAGCAGCTTTAATGGCTCTGAGTGTCAAACAAAGCAGAAATAGTCTCATTTTTAATCCGGGCTCAGGGCCTTTGACACCTCTGATTGCTGTGCAAGGGGTACTGCTTGTACTGAGCAGGAGGGGATGTGCTTGCTTCTCCCAGCCTGCCTTGGGGACATTGCTGTGGGTTTGGGGGTGCAGACAGCACCTCTTCCCCCTCTGTAGGGTGTCCCCCCGTGTGAGGTGTCCCTGCCCATGGCAGGCGGGTTGGAACTGGATGGTCTGAAGGTCTTTTCCAACCTATGATCCTGTGTAGAGGACCCAGAACCCACAAACAGGGCAAGAGGCATAGAGCACAGCAGAAAGGCTGTGTGTTTTCTGTGTCTATTCAGTATCCTCAATGAAACCTGGGGTGAATTCATCTCGCCCCAGTGCAGGGGCTCTCTGGCCATGGATAGGTTAATCCATCACATCCCAGCCAACCCCTGCTGAGCAGAGGAGAGAGGCCAGCAGCCACCATCACCCTGAAGCCTTTCTGCAGTGATGTGTGGTGCAATGAAGAGGAGGATTTAATAGCGCTTACTGGAAACACCGGCTCTGGCAGGGCAGAGAGCTTCCCAGCCCAACCCAGCCTGCAAATTGCCCGCATCTCCTGGGTTCTTGTTGCCTGATGCTGTGCAAAATGCTCTTCCACTGAGCAGTGAAGTTGCATTTCACTCTGGCAAGCTGATGTTCGTGCTGTGTCCTGCCCATCGCCTCTCAGGTACCCTGTGCTGCTGCACAGGGACTGGGGTGGAGAGGGCAGCGGAGGTAAGACGTTTAGCTTAGCAAAGACCTTTATGAAGTGCTCTGCTAATCAAAACCCTTTGGCTTCAGTGGGACTTAAACATGTGCTTGTAGTTAATCAAGTATTTAAGTGGTTTTCTGACTTGGCAAGCGTGAGGGAAGGTATCCCAAAGGAGAAGGAGGAGAGCAGAACCGTGGCCTCGCAGCTAAAGGTGTTTGCAAATGTGGATGTTAAAGGCAGAAGGCAGCAGTTGTGAGGCTGGGGACATGGGTTTAACTTGCTTGGACTCAACCTCTCCAGTTTGTTCAAGGGAAGACTCTGCATAACCCACATTGGCTTTGAGGACTTGAAGGTGACAAGGACAGTGGTTAAGGGAAAGAGGGGATGAGTTGGGATCAGTGTGTGCCAGTAAATGCATCTGAAGGACAAGAAAGGTCCCAGCAGTGGCTGATGAGCTCTAGGGGCAGGCACCCTCTGCCAGGGTGAGACCAGAAGGTCTTGAGCAGGGTTCTTAAGGGACATTGTCCCCCCTTTCACCTTGTAAAGCTGCTGGGCATGAGGCACCCAGTGGCTATAGGTTAGTACAGTGCCTCGCGGCTGCTCAGGGATGTAGGGAATACTTATCCTTCCCTCACTGCGCCCTGCAGGGACTGAGTAGCGTGGTGATCAGGGTTAGTTCAATAAGCTCACACTGCCCCAGGGCTGGGAACCAGGCCTGTAAATACATGAGGGGGCTGCCTGCATCTTGAGGTACCTTTGCAGCAATGAGCTGCTTGGTTGTCCGTTGCATTCAGCTCCAGCTCATGGATGAGAGTGCCACCCCTATGTAGCATATTCCCCCCTGAGTTCTTCTCTCTGCTGCAGCCCCTCTGTGCATGCATCTACCTGAGCTTCTTGCTGCTCAGCCCCAGTCCTGGTTGTATCCCACTAGGAGAATAAGCCCAACTAAGCTCATTAGGCTTGGGCTGGTCTTGAACATGTCTCCATATAAATACCTAACATTACAGTTACTGTGATTATTATGCGAAGCATAGATTATTCCAGCATACAAGTGCGTTATGGATCGGTTTGCCATTGCTTTGAATCCCATTAACATGAATCTGCTTTATTAATGGACTTTGTGCTTGAGATTAACTGTGATGCTGGATCTGCAAATGAAAGAATTGGAATTCATGTTGGCCATATTAATTACTCGTGTGATGCTGGCTTCCTCAGCAAGCTCTTATTGCTATTCCATTCCTGTTGCTCTGTCTTAAGTAAGAAAACCAGTCGAGTGCTGTGGGATTTCTTTGGTTTGCTCCTTTGTTGGAAGCCTCTTTCAACTGTTGAGAAGGTACCAAGAGCTTTATGCTCGGTGGGGAATAGGCTGTGGTTAAGTCAGAGCAAGCATTAATGCAGAAAAGGAGCAGGGAGATTTTAGTTCAACGTCAGGTTCAACCCTGGCTTTTCATCTCTTGTTTTGAGCCAAAATCTACCTGTATCTTGTTCCCTTTAATCTTGTGAAGTGCCAAATCTCTAGGACGTGTCTCCTTGCAGGGGTACAGAGCCAGATTCTTGTGTTAAGTGCAGCCAGGTAGGTGGAAAGGGTAAATCCACTACAGAGCTGCGTGTGTTGCAGGATATACATGTGCTCCTGTGGGATGCACCCATGGGTGCCTATGTAGAGGACGGGTGCTCAAGCAAAGGTGGGAGAGGAGCGTATCCATTACCTTGCCTACAGTGGTTTTGGCTATGGCAAAACACTTCACCTTCAGATTCAGCCCTGTGTTTGCTTTCCAGAGGTACTGATGGCAGCCCAAGAGCACAGCAGTGCGTTGGAGCATATTTGGTGTCCTTCAGGCAGTGCTGGGCATCTGGCTCTTCCTTTGCCACTGTCTATGCAAACCCATTTCTGCCCCTGTGCTCCCCTCACCCAGGCTTTGGAGGTGGTATAAAATGGCACAAACATAAAGGCTTGACATATTTTTATTAGAGTCGGCTGCAGTTTATCCATTGAAATTATCTTTTTGTCTCATTCGCATCATTCAATGGCAGCCGGTTGAACGAGTGAATTGAATATTTCTCTCTCTCAAAGATGTCTTAAGTTACTTCCCTTGAATCACCTACTCTGGAAAAGGGCTGTGTTGAGGGATCAGTGGTGCTTACTCTCACTAACACGTGTATCAATAAGATCTAGGGGTTTATTCTAGCACCCATCAGCTTTAAAGGATCCCAAAGCACTTGTATAGTCTCCCACCACCTAAATTCAGTCCCTTTGAAGTAATGCTTAGCATTCACTGGGCAGTAACAATACATCCCTCCATAGCTAATGCAATAATAATCAGCCCAGGGCTTGGAAGTGAAACCAGGTTTTAGATAGCAGTTATTGGATTGCAGGCTCTTGTATGTGCAGGAACGGATTGATTTCTTTGGAGCAGTGTGTGTGTGGGGTTGTCCAGGAGGCTTCCCGGTGCCACGGTAACATCATTGCTGATGCTGCAGCATCAGTGTGATGTGCTGGGAATTTCAGTGCTTGGGGATGATGCAGGACATCAAAACAAAGGCCCTGTATCAGCTAGGAGCAGGCAATCCCATCCCGGTGGTTTTGGCAGCGTTGATTGATCCATGAAATCACCAAGTTTCTTTTCCCCCAGTTAGGTTGTAACAGCAAATCCTGGCTGGGGAGAGGAGGGGACACCTTCGGAAAGCAGTGTTTTGAATAGGTAGAAAAGCAAATGTGACTTTTCAACCGCGGGTTGCAATTCCTTCTGTATTGGGATCGCCTGGGAAGAGCCGATCACGCTGTGCTCAGAGAGGGTAGGATTGCACCCTTGTACATCAGGAGGCCCATGCTGGCCTCCTCCTGACATCTCCTGTGGTAGCAGCTGCTGGAAACAGGAGCTGGGGCTCAAGTGGGCCAGGACAATAAATCCTGCTTTCCCACTACCCAAAGGCTGGTCCAGCAGGACCAATGCCAGAGCCAGGCTGGGTGGTGTTAATCTGTGAAGTGAGGGCTGGGTTGGAAGAGGGGAAAATAGGTAAGGACTCCCATGCTCTCTTTCCTACTGTTAGAAACAAGGGTCCCCAATGCAGGACCAAGGGATGCCACCTTTCCTGCAGTTTGTCTTGGTTATCCAATACATCCACCAAACCTCAGCTCTAGGAAGATCCAGCTTCTCCCAGTGTGCTCCTTGAGGTCTCAGCCAGGTAACCCTGACGGTGTTCATCCATCCATCTGCTGCCATGCAGGGTGTACCGCATGCATCAGGATAGTTGGATTCCCTTAGCACATCCACTCGCAGAGGGGTTTGTAGAGATGTGCAAAGCAAGGGCTCATTGCTGTTAATGAAATGCACTGCATGCAGGTGGGGGATAAGGAGCAGTTTGTCCAAAGTGCTTGTGGACTCGGTGTTGCTTTAAGGACTCCCATCAATCATAGTGCATGTGTGGAGACTCAGCTGCAGCTCCAAACAGGGGAAGGTGTTTGTGAATGCAGGGTTTGTATTGGGGATCATTCACTGCCCAGACAGCGGGGCGGTCTCCAGCAGGCAGTGGAAATCTTGAAGAAGAGTGATTCCTCCCCGTCTGACAGCGTTGTCTTTGACTTGGAAGTCTTTTCCTCTTTCCTGCGAGGACCTTGGTTCTGCCTTTTTTTCCCTTGGTTCCTATAAATACTTGATATAAAGATGTGTATATTTAGTGCTTGTGAGCACAACACAGCACAATATCTGTATGCACACATGAAGGTATTCAATGCCCATAAGAAATCTCCTATCACCTTCCAAGGACAAGAGTAGTTTGAGCTCCAAACTACCTCCAGCAAAGCAGTGGGGGCCTAAAGCAGAACTCCAGAATGTGACTAGTATTGATGGGTGATCAGCTGCAGAACAGATGGGGCTGTTGTTTGGCTGGAAGAGTGGGTACAAAAGCCATGCAGAGCTCTGCGCTTGCTGTGCTGGATAACAAAGGTGGGCGCAGTGGGATTTTCCTGCTCCAGTTGCCTAAACATGAAATGTCTAGGATAAACTAATTAGAGGGGCTTTTCTTGGCTGGTAACTGAGAGAGACAGCCCCAGCCAGAGACTGACTCAGCCCAACTGCCTTAGAATAGGATGAATCACAGTCTCTGACTGAATTGACAGTAGGCTGAGATTAAGTGACAAGTCTGGATCCTTACCTGACAGGAGATGAGGTGTATCCTGCCTTGTAGGTATGCTTTCCAACAGAGATCTCGGACTTCTGCAAGGGAAATGAAGTACTTTTTGCATGTGGGGTGACAGGGTGAAGGGATGCTGTTAGGAGCTGGCAGCCATCAGCACAGCGCAGTCAAGGCTGGGGCTGGTGCATAGCCTGGCTTAGATAGAAGACCAGGACACAGGCAGGTCCTGCTGCTCTAGGAGGGAAGAGTGCATAATACATTGTGAGCTTGCGCTAAAGGCAGTGATGGATCTAAATTGTTTGACTTGTTCAAAGCAAATCCTGGAGTCGCCTTCCCCTGATGGGGTTTCCATACTGGGATCCCACTGGCCCTGTGAATCAAGATGGGATGGGTAGCCAAGTCTATTCTCATTACATATCCACAGGCACTTTCCTGAAGCAGCCTGTTAGCCGTGGTCTGGCCAAGCTCAAGTCAGGGCAACTGCATTCGCCTTGCAGTTTCAAACTAACACTACTGCGAATCTCTTGGTCACCATTGTTTATTATGTGGATGGTGGCATCATAGCTCTGCCCATTAATCTCCCTCTCCAAGTTTCTATAATTCCAGCCTCCTGGAGGGGGTCCAAGCTGCCACCATTTATTATTTGAGTCAATCTGCCATGGAAATGTTTACTCTTTCCTTGAAACATTGGATCTTCTCTAACTGCACCCTCACTTCAGGCTTGAATGTGCAGTTGTTGGTTCCAAACCAGTATTAACTCTGCTAAACGGAGAGTTTAACGTATTTAAACTCCAGTTTTGTGCCAGGCTACTGGATTAGACATGGGGATTTGCAGTAGCAGTTGTTGGTTTGTTTGGAGGTTCCCAGGGTGCCTTCTGTGATGCTCCGTTTGGATGTATTGGTCCCACCATTGGCTGCCCAGTCGCATGTGTGGATGCTAAGTGCTGCCTTCCCTCTCCAAAGGTGCATCTTTGCATTGTTGAGGTCTGTCTTTACCCAAAACCTGTTGGAACATCATTAGATTCATCACTTTCAGATGCTTTACTCCTCTCTCAACCCATGAAATTGATTCCTGTGTTAAAAAGGGGAAGAGGAGGAGGAGATGGATGAACTATGTGACTATTTCAGCCTTGTTTCCTTAGGACACCCAGTTAGGAATTAAGCTGTTTATAGCCTGATAAACCCCCTGATTGCAATGTATAAATGGACTGTTTATAGGGAATGTACACAGGTGACCAGAGCTGTTGGTCCACAAGTAGTGCATCAGGCAGATAACGTTTCCAGCAATGCACTTCCACATTGCTTGGTCTTATCATATAGGAAAGTAAAGCAGCACCAAATTTATTGGCTGTGAAGCAAATGCTGGAGGGCTTATCATGTGCAAAACAGGGGGAGGCTGCTTCTAGGCACTATGGCCAGCCATAGAAGTATGGAATCCAATTGCAGCTGGGAAATCCATAAATACTAAGTTTTACAGTGTCTTACTTAACCTCATAAGTCAACCAGACATCAGAGGATTTGTGATGGAGTCTAACATCCTAAAGATCAAAGGCAAGAAAGACTTTGTTTGCTTGTTTTCAAGGGCAGGCTTCACAAGGCCTGGGGGATGGAGCAGCTAAATGTGTCCTCCATCAAGAAAAGCAGCCTCTGAGCAACCCACACTGTGCTCGAGTCACATCTCACATGCCTGCCCCCTGGTCTGCCCTTACCCACCGTGCTGTTAATGCTCACCTCACAAAATCATCTCTCCCAGATAAGTTGCTGCAGGTGATTGATTACAAACAATATTAACGCTCCTCTTCCTTCGTGGTTTATTACACCATCTTCTCTGCTTGGAAATTCATTGGGCTGCCCTGGCTATTAGTAGAGATAAGGAGGAGGTGCTGGCCAAAATAGCAGCTATCAGGGTGTTTATGAGCAGTCGTGATTGCAGGAGCCCAGGGTGGCATTTTCCAAGGTAACCTCATTTGGGCAGCTATAACTGCTTCACTCCCTGTTAATGAAAGCAGCAACAGCATAACCTGCTTCCTTGTATGACTTCTCACATGGACCTGCTGCTTTTTCCTCTAATTGCTCTTCAATTTGCAGCAATAAATAGTTTAATAGGTGAAAATGGGTTCGATTTGTGTTGGGTATGGTTCCTTGTGGCTTAGGGGAGTATTACACCATACTGCACCTCATGGAAGCCCAACTTGGAGCTTCGAGAAGTGGTTGCTCAGCTGTTAGCTGTTGTGGTGCAGTTGAACAGGCAGAAAGGAGAGGAACAGGTTGGTTTAGCTGGCACTAAGGAAGGATAAGCTGGGGTACAGCTCCCTAATGCCTTGCTTGTACTGATTTTTCCCTTCTGGCTGGGAAAATGGCATTGCATGGGTAGCGTCTTGGGGAAGTCAATGCTGAGCTCTTAATTTGGGCTGGGTTTTGGCTGGAAGGGTGGTTTCTGGGACTGCTGTTTGCTGAAGGGAGCATCTAACACAGCATCAGCTCTGCAGGGCAGAAGGACTTGACCATACCTGAGCTCTCACGTGGTTTGGTGTTCTGTTAATGCCTTTCCTGGCTGCCATGGAAGATGGCGTTGCATTTTACTGCTGGAATTCTCTGATTTCAACTTGTAATCCTTCCCCTTTTTTTGGTGTTTGGGGGTTTTTTGTGTATGTTTTATTTAGTTTTTTTTAATCAAATAGCTTTGCGTTGGTACCTTTGCAGAAGTCTCCTCCTGCGCAGGCTGAAGGCAACTAGTTGGTGGCAGGAGAAATGACCATACTTAGAGTATATTAATGCTTCAGATCACAGTTGGTGCTTGTAACCCTTAAGGTAATGAACTGCTGTAAAAGAAGCTTTGCTTCCAGTGGGTAAGCCATCCCCAAGGACTGCAGAGTGGTTTGGCTTTCTCTCAGCCTCTTAAAGCTGGAAACAAAGGAGGTAAATTGCAGGAAGGTCACTGGTGATGGCAGGGAGGATGCGCAGCAAAAGGAGTTAAATGAGACTCTTCTGTTCAGCCCCAAATTGATGAACTCTTCCTACTCTTTAATCTCACCTGGCAAAGCGAGGCTTCAGCTGATGTGCTCAGTGAGGGGCACAGTGTGGTAACACAGCATCAACTCAAGTTGGAGGGAGCTCCCTAAGGCTGGCAGCTTTTTGATCCATTCACAACCTTTGGGTTGTGCTCAGTCACTTCTACGTTCCTTTCTCTGCTTGTTTTGTGCTGTTAATCCCAAATCCTGCTTGGGCTGGGCATTAGCAATGGCTTCCTCACCAAGGTAAATGTGCCTTTGAATAGGGTGCTCTGAAATGTCCTCTCAGCATGCTGCAGGGGGTTGGGTACACCATAGAAAACCACCTTTCCAGCCTGCACCAAGAAAGCCACAGTTCATAAATACCATCATTTTAAACCCTTAGACCCTTCCTATTTGCAAATGGCCCTTGTTGTCCAGGTAAGTCCCCTAGGAAAAGGGAAGGAGCTGAGAAACCCCAAGTGACTGGAGCCAAAGGCTGGGCGTTCACTCCAAAGGCAGTGATTGGTGATTTGTTGCTGACAGCATGAACTGGTGTGAAGTTCTTAAACTGCAGATGAGCTCATCACTTGGCCTTGGACAAGGTTCAGCCTTGAGTGGCTCGAACATACGACATGTGGTGGAAAAGAGACAACGCTGGTGTGGCAGGGAGATTAGGGAGCAGCTGAGAAAGACATCTGTGCATGAAAGGATGTGTGCCAGGAGGGAGGATGGAATGCTTCATGTGAAAAACGTACGTTCTCCCAGGAGAGAGGAGCAGAATTTCCCCACTCTATTGGCTCTGGGCTTTAATTTTAGTTTAAGAGAATATTGCTGCAGTTCTGAGGTGCTCAAAGAGAAGTGGAAAGGCACTGAGCTTGGGTTGATCCTCAAAGCTCCCACTCTGTCCAGGGCTGTGTGTGCAGGGTTGCTTCTACTGAGCCCCAGAACTGGCTCCTTCACACGGTGTTTGGTAGTGATGCCATATGATCACATGCCAAATCCAGCTCTCAGCTGATGTTCACTTAATCCTAATGTTGAGCTCTACGAGATTGAGAAGGTAACACCCACACTGCTGTTAGGTAGGAGAGGTGTTTCTCTCCCTGAAAGAGATGGAATTTCCTTTGGGCATCTCCTGCAATAAAGCAATCTTCCTGAGCAAGGATTGCAAATCATTGGAAATAGTCTTGGAGGGGTCTCAGGAGGTCTGATCCATCCCTAGGGCTGGATCAGCTCGATCCGAGCTGCTCCTAACACATCCTTATCCAGACTCCAACTGCAGAGCTTCCACCCCTTCCCAAGCAATGTAGTCCAGCACTTTGCTCTTCCCAAATCCCCCCATTGTTTATCCTCCTGTTTCCATTGCTGCAATTTTAGGCTCATTGTTTCCTCCCTATGCACATGTAATATTGCTCCTTTACTCTGTTTTCCATAGGATTTAGGAATGGAGTCGACCTCTCTGGACGATGTCCTCTATCGATATGCCAGCTTTCGAAACCTGGTGGATCCGATCACTCATGACTTGATCATCAGCCTCGCTAGATACATCCACTGCCCCAAACCGGTGAGTACCTTGATCTCATCACACCTCCAGAACTCTGCTGGCTTGGAAAACCACTCTATTGGGAGCATGAAGCTTCTCCTTGAGTGCCAGGGGAAAAGCCTCCTGGTTACTGCAGTGCTTGTGTGTCTTTGGACCAGGAGGACCTGCTCAGAGGTCATGGTTTGATAGCAACACATCAGGCTTTCCAGCTGACCAAGTTAGTACCTTGGGTGTTAGCACTTTGTGCATCATTCCTGCTTTCTGCTGCCTTGTGTTTCTGTGTTAAAGACCCTGTCCCATTGGGAACACTTTCTGCTTCACAAGGACAAAATTGGCTCCTTGCCCTTGTGTGATGTTTGTTTTTCCCTCCCGGAGATAGCAAACCCAGAGCTCACTCATCTGTTCTGGTCTCTGCTGCTGAACTGCAAGGCTTTTACCCATCCCCTGCCTCCTTATGACTTGCACATGGCATTTCAAAGCTTGTCTTAGGAAGGGACCATCCATAGGAGTGATGTGACCAGTGTGATGGAGCAGGGCTCCATCCAGCCCAGGCTGGGACCTGCAGACATTGATCTGCAGTGCTTACTGCTAATAATGGCTCTTTAATTTCCTGTAAGAGTGTGTGAAGGGATCGAGTTATTCACTGCTGCTTCCTGTGGATGTTTTCCTCAATAATAGTCTCCAATAGCATTTAAAAATGGGGGAAATTGTTTTTTCTCTTGATTTTGCTGAGGAAAAGCCATGGTGATGCTCAGAGTGTGTCAGCATGGTCTGTGGTGCGGAACAGGCTCTGGAAGTGCTTCATAAAACTCTCTACACCATGTTGGGAAGGGCGGAATGGGTGCAATAGAGTGCACACATGGCTCGGGGACATCAGGGACCCAAATCACCATCTCCAGCCTGGAGATGGTGGATGTCCCATGTCCTACAGCATGAGCTCACAATACACAGTGCTGCATAGCTAAACCCACACAAGTGTACTCCTATATCCCCATCCCTTTTGTTATGGAGAATCAGATCCTTTCCTCTCCTCCCCTCTGGGGCAATGAGATGGGAAACTGGAGAAACCTATTTTGATGGCTCGTGGCCAGGCAGAGGCCCCGTTCCCCCTCTGAGGTTTCCCCTTTCCCCCTCTGAGGTTTCCCCTTTCCAAAGTGTCATGACTAAGTTGGTTTCTCCTCCACGTATTGCCCTGGGAGACTCACGGTGAGCCATGGCCAAGTGTATGATCTGCTCCCCATGAAAACAACCTAAGGCTGCTCATGCAGCAGCGAGCCTGGTACCTGCTTTTGCTTGTCTCCCCACACATTTCTCTTGGCACTAAGGGCTGTGAAGGAGCTCGTGCCAGGGTAAGCATGGAGACACAAGCTCCTAATACTGAATCATAGGGTCACAGGATGGTTTGGGTTGGAAAGGGCCTTAAAGCTCATCCAGTTCCAACCCCCTGCCACGGGCAGGGACACCTTCCCCTAGAGCAGCTCAAAGCTCCATCCAACCTGGCTTTGAACACTGCCAGGGATGGAGCATTCACATCTCCCTTGGTCAGCCTGTTCCAGGGCCTCACCACTTCCACAGGGAAGAATTTCTTCCTTATATCCAACCTAAATCTCTTCTGTTTCAGTTTGAACTCATCACCCCTTGTCCTGTCATTATGGTCCCTGAAGAGTCCCTCTCCATGTAGCCCCCTTCAGACACTGGAAGCTGCTCGGAGGTCTCCAGGCAGCTTCTCTTCTCCAGGCTGAGTTATGTTCTCTGCTCTGCCTGCTGAAGGTATGCTCTGCAGCCTGTGGCATGAATATACATAGATATGTAGATGGAGGCATCTGTGAACTTGCCCACATCCATATGGAGGTGGAACAGATGGGGCTGACCCTGGTCCCTCTTAACCTACTCTATTAAATATGTGTCTGCTCAGGGTTATGGGGTCTTGCTTTCCTCCTCCCTCCTGGAGAGAGCCTGACTCTCTGTACATTGCTTTTTCCATTAGTCTCTATTTATACCACCCTCAGCTTAAAGGTGACCCCTTGGTCTCTCCTCTGAGCTAAAATTAAAGTTGAATTGTTTTTCCAACTCTGGGCAAACACATCCTGGGCTCTATGGCCAGGAAAAAGCTGGCCTGGGCCCTCACAGCTCAGGGAATGCTTACTCAAGCCAGCAGCAAGGCAACAGCTCCAGCATGTGCTGGAGGAGCCTGGATGCTTTGCCTGAGTGGGAATTGTTTGGGTGAGCTCTCAGGGCATGTTGTGCAAAGGCTGGTCTGTGTCTCTCCAGACCCTGCTGAGATCCCAGTGCTTGTGTTAGGTGGCTTTGGCTAAAGGGGCCAAATGAAAACTCTCCTCCAGATCACTTGGAAGTGAGGGTCTGGATTTGGTCCCATCCCAAGCGTACAGCGCAGCTCAACCAAACCCATGTCTCAGTATCCCTTCCCAATGGGCTGTGGTGAACCCATGGCATCACCATGTGGCATCTCCAGAAACACCAATGGATCTGTAATAAAGCAACCACCCAGCTCTGCTCTGAGGCTTGCTGGGTTGCTGTCTGCTGGGGAAGCTTTCAGGTTGAGTAGATGCTGCCATTGCACGTGAATGTTGTGTTGAGTGGTGGCCATAGATACTGCGCTCTGTACTTACGGCTTTGTGCCGCTATTGCAAACCTTTGGGGCTTATTATAGAATAACAGAATCAGCTCAGTTGGAAACGACCTTTAAGATGATCAAATCCAACCATTACCCCGGGGCCTGTTAGAATAGAAAAGGCAAATTTGCTCTCCAGGAGCCTCGGACTGTGCAGCAAGTTTCCCAGCACCAATCCAAGGGTCCAGCACAGAACCAGAGACATTTGAACAAGTGTTTTCTTCCCTGTGGCCACGACCTTGGGCAGTGTTTTCTCATCCTGCTTCTCTCCAGCCCTTGCCACATGGAAAGGTGTTTTGCGGGTTCCTTGGAAAGCAGCTCAGCTCCAGGCACAGCCGTTGGTGCTGCTGGTGCTCTCGATCCCCAGGGTGATGCCTGTCTGTCCAGTGAATGGGGAAAGGGAACAAAAGCTGTGACAAAGCTGCATGGCGTGGGACAGAGCTGCCCTGATGCCCTGTATCCTTGCTGCAGCTGCTCAGGTTCCCAATGGGAGCTGTGCCAGGCAAAGGAGCTGAAAACACAAACGTGTAAGGAGCAAAGGGCCCCCCTAAAACATCCACAGCTCTCTCTGCCAGCAGGAATATCTGGCCATAAACCATTGGAAAGTTAAGCTGGGTTCCTTTTCCACAGAGCAAAGCCACATGTATGGATGGCTGATGGCTGCGATAGGGAGTGAGTCAGGTTTTCCTCTAGTTCGAGGGCCTGAACTCGGGATAAGCACTGAGCAGAGCCAGGGAAGAGGAGAAAGTGAAGCCTTCAGCAAAGGATGCTTCTTTCCCTTGAGACCTCGGGGTGTTTGCTTGCACCACCTCTTACTGTCCTGGGGACGTACCCTGGAAGTGCCTCCCGCTCCTGAAGGCTGCCCTGAGTAAATGCACAGTGAGGTGCTGGCTTTGCTGGTCCCCATCCTGCTGCTTTCTGTGAGGGAAGGCTTCTTCTGGTGGTCATAGGAGGGAGGGCAAAGCAGCCTAGCAAACCCTGTCCCAAAGTCCAGCTTTACCCTGCCATTCTTCTATTGGTGCCTGCACCTGTTAGGCTGCAGCCCCACTAAGAAGATGGGACCCTGGTGGTTAGATATGGGCAAACACCTCAGGTAATGTCCTCAGCTTCCCCACCAAGGTTTGTAGTGCTGTATGGTGACAGCCGTGTGTTGGGGATGGCATTGAAAACTCTTCAGTGAAGTTGGTGTAGTTGGAGCAGTGATTTAGTGGGACTGGAAGTAAAATGGAGTTAGCTCTGGATACAATGGAGATCTATTTTCTTGCTTGCTGCTGTGTCATTTGAGAAAGGGCTGCTTAGCCACCAGCCTGGCTCAGGTGTCTTCTGCATGAGCTCTGGATTGATCAGGTTTGTGCTATGGGTTTGATGCCATGAATTGTCACCCGTGAAAACAAGAAAGCAGGGAAGGAAACGTGGTTACTGGGACCTGGGTGGAACAATCCATTTCTAAGCTTTCCTTCAGGCCTCTGGCACGAGGATTTCACTTACAGGTGGTGATGGATTCTTTTATGCTCTGCATTTGTAAGATGGAGCTGCATTGAGGCTAAAATGAGCAATTTTCCCCTCTTATTTACCACCCTGTGTGCTCAAAGCGGATTAATAACTTCAGCTTATAGAGTGAATACAATCGGGACACTGTGACCACCGGCTCGGTGCCTCTATCCTCAAACCAAGCACATAATCCATCTCCTCCGCTGTATGTGTCGTTGCTTGGTCTTGAATTCACATTATCATTCCAGGTTTCTGACATCATGCTCGTTTTTACAGCTGACACGATAAGTATGAGGCAATGGCACATTGAGGCACACTCAGGCACAGTCTGTTGGGTGAGCTTGTCAGCCTCAGAATGACTCTTAACCTTTCCCTTTTGCTATTAGATGTGCATCTGCTTTGCGCATCTTGCGAAGCTCTCGGGTTCTGGATGCAAAGTGCTATGAGAGCACTGAGTATTCTTTGTTCTTTGCTGTAAGAAACAGCATAAAAGGAAGCTGCTTGAGGAATGAGAGCCCTCTAAAACCTCAGATACCTGATATAAAAGCAAAGGGGGTGATGGGGATTCAACAAAGTCAATTCTGTATCAAGTAAGTCAGGGCTGTATTCTGTAGTAATGGGGTTTTTTTTTGCTAGTCTTGTTCCAAGTGTGAAGATAATTCCTGATGTTCCTTTAAGACATCTGCAATGCATTATCCTGCAGTATGAAACAGGCTGCAAAGCTCAGACCCCACTAAAGACAACTCTGGTTCTTTCCTACCTTCATGTCTCAAGCCTTCTGCTCATCTTTTCCTTCCAAAGAGGGAGATGTTCTCTAAAGCCCCCCTGTGAGCTAAAGCTGAGCAGAATGCCTTGGAAATAGGGGGAAATTGCACTTTGCAGGGGTTTTAAGGTTTAAGCCTGAAAGGTAATACCAGTGAGGTTCAAATGGGTTGTGATGGTACCATTACTGGCAAATCACTCTTTCCTCACTTCGTACTTGCCCATCTATGCCATCTCCCATGGTTAAGTCAGATCTTACCTACCCCTTCCTTAGGCCCTTAAGTCAATATAAGCGAGAGTTGTCAGTTGTGTGTCATTGCACATAAACACCAGTGCAAAGGCAGGTTTCCATCCCATGGGCTGAGCATCCAGCATGGTCCATCCTGCCACACACTCCACCTGCAGCCTCTCCACTAAGTGTCCCTGAGGGAAACGATGAGTGAAGAAACAGGTAGCTCATTAAACAGTAACAACTTCTTTTATTGATGTTTTCTGATGGTAATTGGCGTTTGAGTTCAGCTCATTTGGCTTTTAATCAGAAGGTAATTTACTGCAAAGGAAGGAAGTGTATTGATTCCTGCCTCCTGGTGGGAGCGTGAGTTATTTACCTGGAGCATTGGAGAGTTTGTGGTGGGGACCTCTCGTACAGCATGGCTGGAGGGGTGCACTGGGGGATTTGGGCAATTGGATGGGTATTTTAATACCCGTTTCTAACCTAGCTCACAAGCAGGTGAATACTAAGCAAGCAAACGATCTGCTGGCAAAGGTGGATTTGCAGAAATGAATGGTTCAAGAGGGAGAGTTTGGGGGTTTTAATAAGGAGGGGTTTCCTATCGATTGATGACTGAGAAGTTGCCCAGCCATGGATTGGTCACATCTGACCTGGTTTAGGCAGAAAAATCCCACTCACCGTTTGTCAAAATGGATGAAAGTGGCTTTAAGAGATACCGTGATTCAATCTCAGCCGCTGTCTGCAAGAAACTGGTACATCTGTTCACTTGGTGCCTATGAGGGCCCCACAGTGATTAATGAACTGAAGGCAGTGTTGCTCTGGGGGTTATGCCCTTGCCTTGGGATTCATGTTTCTGTGCCTGCCTGCAGCA
>JASSUY010052371.1:0-12971 GCA_032466535.1 Forpus xanthops | reverse complement strand
TAATGAACTGAAGGCAGTGTTGCTCTGGGGGTTATGCCCTTGCCTTGGGATTCATGTTTCTGTGCCTGCCTGCAGCACAGAGCAACAGGCAGTGATGCTAGGTCTCTGCCGCCCCTTCCCAGGCCCTTGTGCATGTCATGGGCTGAGAGCCCCCATGGAATGACATTAATATTTGCAGTGGTATCCCAGGGACATTCCCGCTCTCCTCCAACCACAGGAACAGACTGGGCTGGGGTTTGCTTCCCGTGGGATCTGGTGCGGTGCAGCTGAGACAGGCTCCATAGGGCTGGGAAAATCTCTATGTGATGTCCTACATCTGGGACAGAAATAATCAGATCTGCTTCTGGTTTAACCCTGGTGGAGGGGAGAAGGGCACAAAGAGCAGCAGGGGGGTCCTGCATTTAGCAGATAAGGCAGGTGCTGGGCTCCAACCTGCAGTTCCTAATGGGGTTGGGGCAGGCTCTGGATGAAGAGCCACCTTTGCTCCAGCAGGGTAGGTGGGAGGTACCATGGAAACCATGTCAAGCTCTGTGCACCCATCTCTGCAGCATGCATCCTGTGTGCATCACCCCGAGAAGGGGCTGAGAGCTTGAGGCCACGTGGGTAAGCACAGACATCAGATCTGTAGGTGAGGGATGATGCTGACTGCTTTTGGACCGTGGCAGTGACTAATGGAAAGCGGCTGAACCTCTTCTGGGGTTCTGTGTCCTCAAGGCTCCAAAATCAATCCTCCCTGTCTGTGTGTGGAGGAGGAAGGCAAGTGCCATCACCCACTGAATACATTGACTTCAGCAGATGTTAGCACTTGGCACCTCCAGCCTCTCTTCCCATTTGCAGTCCAGTCAGTGCAGCACCTTGGGTGTTTTCCTGTCTCTGCTGTTCCACAGCAGCTATAATGATTAACCATTTCCAGGGGAATGAATGACTCCTCTGGAGCTGCTTGCTTTGCTTTGTGGTAACTCCATGTGTCTATCAGAAGGCTACAGATGCATTTGTCATTAAAAGGATGGTCCGGTGACCCTTCAAAGAATGAACAGTGGCATCTAAACAGCTTTTCTGTTAATGACTTTGTTTACAGCACTGAGTCCAATGTATTTGGCTGAGGATCTTGCTGTGTGTGTCAGGAGCGTGTGTTGGTGCTCAAAAGCCTCCTCCAAAGTCACACTTTTACCGTGCACATCTCAACTGAGGCTGCAGTCGCTGGCTTTAGGCATCACAACGTGGGGCAACGCAGCTACTGGGTGCAAAGCAGCATGCAGGCTCCCCATGGTGCTTTGTCTGCCGCTCGTTTTGTGCTCTGCTGTTCTGGGTACCCTCCAGTAGCTCTCACCAAAGAGATTTCTACTCTTTCTTTGCAGTTTCCCTTTATCTTGCACATTCCCCTCAAGGCCATCCATCACCTCGTGTTTTATTGCTGCCTTTAATTGCTCCTCCGAAGTCCAGGTGTAATATTACTCCAGGATCCTTTTGAACAACTTCCTCAGTTGCTGCAATCTCATTCATCTCACGCTTCTGGCTCTCTTGATAAACCCTCTTGTACATGGCTTTCATTTTGGTGTGTCAACACTGAATCTAATGCATCGCCCTTTGGCTTCTCATCAAAACGGATGCTGAGCGCTGTATATAGCAGGGCTGAGCTGCAGAATTGGTTTCCATTTCTGTTCCTTTCTCCATCTCCACAGCTTCCCCAGCTCCTCATTTGGGCCCATTGAAGGCAGGGTTTCAGTGCTGGGGTCCTCGGTAGCCTGTGATCACCAGAGGTGAGCACTCGGTACGGTGTTGGGGTGACCAATATAGGTGTCTTCAGCCATTGGTGGTTTCCCAGGTTGGGCTTTGTGTTGTCCAGGGCTGGTTTGGGTTTTGTAAGAGTTTAACAGGAGCAAACCCTTTACTGAGAGCAAAAGAATTGACCTTGCTGGTGCTCAGTCTCCTGCTGGTTCATCTTAGGGAGGTCATCATCAACTCCCATCCCTGCAGTCAACATGTGATGGCTAGATGTGATCTTGTGCATTCATAGTTTGGGCCATCCTGGGGAGAGGGTTTACACCGTTGATAGATCTGCCTGGAAGCAGAGGATCTGGGAGGTTTTGAGTCATGAAGTTATGTATGTGCCACACTCAGTGGGCTCAGTTTTTGGTTAATTTGATCAAAGCCAGTTGCTCCTTTTGGACCAAGGAGTTAATGGTACCTTCTGGAGACCAGCTGCAGTCAGCATGGTGAGGAGCAATGGGTCAGGCACTTGCCCTGAGCTTCAGAGCCTGGTTATTATCCCTGTGGGCACCTCCTGCCCAAGCATCCCCAGGTTGAGGCCAACTCAGAGCTTGCACCAGTTGTAGACTTTCTCCCTCATTGAGATTTATGCTGCTGTCAACCAGGGCTCCTCAAAATGTTAATTACACCAAGCCTGGGGCCAGAGCTGATGCTGAGAGCCCTGGCACTGAGTATCTGCCATCTGCTAAGGGGCATCTTCAGCCACTGCTCCTGCCAGCCCTTCAAGCTTCTCCAATAAGGTAGTGCTGACCAGAAGTGCTGCTTAAGTTACGTGCTCTCAGCCTGGGACTTGCAGCTAATTGTGGCCCCAACCTGCAATTAGGCTTGCGTCAAAGCACTTCCAGTTTCGGGGCATGCTGGGGCTGTCATTCCTGTCTGCATACCTGACCTGATCACTGCAGGCTTGGGTGTGAGGTTTGGAATTGCAGGGGGTGGTTTGGGGTTTGCCAGGTAATGGGATGAGTTTTCCTCTTCTCGGTTCTTGCAGGGTCCCCAAAATGCTCCATTCTGTATCAGAAGTTTTACTTTCCGATAGGCTTTTACCAAAGTATGATTTATTACTTGATAGAACACTGGGCCTTCCTCTCCTCTCTTTGCCTTTTATTTATGCTGCTTTAGGCAGCTGCTTTTACCTATACTTTTCTTCCAGAGGGAGTTGTTGATGGCAAAGCTTGTATCCCAGCAAACCGTAGGGAATGGAGTAGGATTTCCAGCATGAACACTCCTTATCCAAACATCTGGAGCTGTTTGCTTGGTTTGCATTGTTTCTGTGCAGCATCTATGTCCATTTCTATTTCTGTGTATCTTTTACCATACTCTCAGTAGAATTCCCCACAAACCACTTCCTAATATTTGAGATAGTTTTAGATGAAAACATCCCTCTATTAGACAATTTGAAACACCATAGAACCTTACTTGATGATGCTGGGTCTTTGTCTCTTGAGTTCTTGTGGACCCACAGCACTCCTTGTCAAATACACCCCTGCAGAACAAAAAGGAGAGCTTTATCCAAGGTGCAGATGCTCTTCTCCTGGCAAAGAGCCCCTAGGAAAGGGAGCCAGCTCTACATGGCCATTTGACAGCTCTGCAAGGGTCATGACCCAAATCCTGCACCCCATAGACCCAGCTCCACCACCGAGTGCCCTTCTGCAGTGGGAAATCAGGAGCTGCTTTGGTTTTGCTGCCTTTTCAAGCCTCCCGCTGCTATGGGCATGGCTGGAGAGAGGACGTAAGCAGAGCTTGGGAAGGACTCTGCAGGGAGCTCACTGCTGGAGCCGTGCTGAGAAGGGGTCACCAAGCCCAAATGTGCATTTCCCATGCCAAAGAAATGCATTTTTTCCTGTCAGAAGCCAAATGTTGCTTCTCATTTGAGAGACCTTCATCATCTTCCAGGACCAGCTGGTGTCTTCTTGGCCATTTCATAACGCGAGTTCATTCTGGAGCACATCCTCCCATTGCAAAAGCCATTGCGGGGTCTGTGCTGCAGTGAGTGCTTGGCCCTAACCTTGAGCAGGATGAGGCATAGGTGTTTGGCCACATGGAAAGATCAAGTGGATGAGCTCGGTTATAGTGGACCCTGCTGGGAACGACCTCATCCTTGTTAAAATGGTCTTTATTAAGTTTATTCCATTTCTCCTTGAATTTGAATTAAAATGTTCTTCTTTTCAGACGAGTTTCTGCACCAGTGTATTGGTGGTCAAATGGACCCATTTAAAGCCATATTGTCACATTGTTTGGATTTTATTTTCTTCTGTGTGGGCAAGATACATCACTTACACCCACCATGCCCATATCTGCTTGCCTTAAGGCATCATCAACCTCATCACTCATTCCCCACACACTGGGATCTCTTCCCAGAGGAGTCTGAAGTGATGGAGAGGGAATTGCACTCTCCTTATGATGATAATTTGAGCTTTTATCTATAGCACAACAGGGATTATTTCCATGTGTATTCTCATGCCTTGCCCAAGGATCTCAATGACCAACCAACAAGAGGAGTTTGCTGGTTTTGGAGGTGTAGATGGGAGCAACCACTGAACCTCCTGCAGTGGGACCATCTCACACCAACGTAAGCGCTGGGTCTTGGCATGGTTTGGCCTTCACAGTGAATTTAAAGCCTTTCCTACCTCCTCAGCTCCTCGTCTCACAGGAGGAGGAGAGTGTGATGGTGAAACTCCATTAGGGCTTCTAAAGGGAAGCCTGGCAGTGACTTGCTGGGCTGGCTGCAGCGCGGATGTCTGCATGCTACAATAGGCTGCAGTTTAGCCCCATGCTTTGAAAGCAAGGGGAGGGAGGGGAGAAAGAAAGAAGAAAGTAAGAAGGAAAAGCAGAAAGCTATTAGATGACTTCAGCTCTGTGTGACTGCATCAAAGGGAAGGCAGCCTCAGTTCGGTTCCTACTAAAGGCTGTGGAGCAGGATGGTGTTCTGGTGCCAGCAGGTGGGGAAAGGTGTTTTGGGGCTGCTGCAGGTCTGACCTGGGCTGTGGGGGGGTTGGCTGCTCTGTGATGGATATGGCTTTCACTGAGCGATTGCTTGAGATGTGTCCCTGTGCCTTCTCCTGACACCTTCCTAGGAGGTATCCGGAGGTCCCTGTGGCCCATCAGTTTTGAGATGTTAGAGATCTGATGTGTGAAAGCTTTGTGCATGGAGGCATTCCGTAGTGCTGAGGTAACGTTTCCTCTTGTTGTCTATCTCTCCATCAGCATGGCTTAATGGGGATTGGCTCAGGGGGGATGGAACTGGATAGGGTTAGGGTCCCTTCCAACCCTAACTGTTCTATGATTCTATAATCTGCTGTAGGGCTTCCTAGAGCATCTCTTCCTATTTTATGCCTTTAGCTGTGTAATAACTCAGTTTATCATTGTGAACATAGACTTTTTTCCCCCTCTCATCTGTTGTTTTTTTGCTTAGTAGCCCAAACTATCATCCTATTGTCTTAGTTCATCACCCAAACTAACCAAGGAGGGGGATTCGGAAAGAAATCTATGGTCCTCAGTGTTTCCTGGGTATGAAATAGGATGTTTTAAGCACCATCATCCATTGAAGTGTATGGAGAGCAAACATCTCTGCTGCTGGGTCCTCACACCAAGTGGGGAATGGCGCTTCCAAGATGAGCGCAGTGACTCGTGCTTGCAATGTTTTGTGCATGGACAGAGCTTATTGTGTATCAGAGCAATGATCACAAATCCTGCAGCATCCAGAAAGAGATGCTGCGAGTTTGAAAAGTCTTTAAAAGAAACAGAAAAGGAAGGGAGTGTAAATGGATTTTTAAAGTCGAAATCATGATTTCAGAGGGTGAATAGGGGACTTCCTGCAGAGATTGCTTCTGAGTGACAGAAATGTGGGGCTATGTAATAGCACAAGATAAAACCTGTCGCTTCCTCCCACCCCAGACAATGGCTAATTGTTCTTATTTGGGTCAATCCCCTGCTGTGCTGCAGCAGGGATTCCCCACCAGAGCCCCTGAATCATTAACGTTGGCCTATTTTATAGGATGCTTGGCCACTGTGCAACACCCCAGGGCTCTGAACAGCCCCTGGGATCCTGCTGCTGGAGGAGGAGCGGGTGATTCATTTCTTAATGAAAACAAATTAATTTGCAATAACATCTTTATCACGAGGCTCTCATATGGGTTGTGCCCTCCCTGAGCTCTCTGCCTTCTGCTTTGGGTTTGTGGATGCAAATCTTACCTCCTTACATCACCACGGGGGGATGAGAGGGGGGCAGGCGGTGACGCCGTGGTTATTTATTCCCATCAAAACCATGGTCCTGTTCATTCTATGTTTGCTTTCCCATGGTGTCATCCCTCTGCTTCTAATTACCTCCCCTCTCCCCTGGCAGAGTGGTGGGGAGCACATCCAAGGATCCTTCATTTGTGGTTAAAGGTGGTGTGCAGATGCTGGTGATGCTTCACCAACAGCGGCTATCATGGGGTGCTGATAGATGCTGAGTGGTTTCTCTCCTACGCTACACGAGAGACCATCAGTGAGGATAAAACAAGTCCCCCTGCAGAAACCAGGGGGTGAACGTGGCTCTTTGCCTTTACCTGCTCTTGTTTATCCCTAGGATTTAACTGATTGCTCCATCCCTTCATCCAGAGCCATCCCTCAGGGGCTGGCACCACCGTGATGACCCTGGTGGTCCCCAGCATGTGCCTGGGGACAAACAGGGCTCAGCTGACACTGCCCTTTGTTTTCCAGTTGAACAAGGTCCCGTTGGGCTGTGGATCACAGATGGGGTATGTGCCATGAAGCCCTCTCCCAGCTGGAATCTGTTAAGGGATTAAAATCTCATGAATCCTGGCAAGGAGCAGCCCTCTCCTTCTCCAGAGGGCTGGAAGCAGGCAAAGACGGAGGAGGAACAACGGGGAAAGGGGCCCTTTGCAGGGCAGAGCCTCTGCTCTCAGCTTTCTCTTCATCCCTCCTCCATCTCACACTCAGCATCGTGGCTGGTGGCAGGGAATTGCTCTGAGTCTCTGCCAATGTGAAGTAGGCTTGCCTGAGTAGAAGCCAAGGTATTGCCCCAAAACTGCTTTTCTGAGCTAATGCTTGTACCCCTTGGGCTTACTCTTTGTGTCTTGCTGCGAGCCAGGGTGCTGCATAAATGTGCTCTGTGAGTCACATCTCCTCAAAGCTTTGCAGCTAAGATGAATGGAAAGAGGGTCTCCTATAGCTGCCTTGCTCCTTGTAGGGAGGTCTTGCCCCCATCTGTGTGATGTTCAAAGCGGTTTTGCTGCATGCATGTCACAGGAGCTATCCCATGTGCGGGATCATGGCACCAAGAACTCAGTGTGGTCCCTCCCATCTCCCCAACCCTGGGATGCTCTGGAGCTTTCCTCCCAGAGCATCCAGAGTAGCAAACACACATTTCACATGTGTGCATTGTGAATGTGATGCTGGGAGGGCCCAGGCCTTCCTTGGCATCACTGGTGATGCCTTTAGTAGACATTCATCCTGATGTATTATTTCAGGAACGATCACTACTGCCATTTGGTTCTGGTTCAAGACAATACACTGCATCAGGCAGTGAGGTTAAACCTGCATCAACGCAAGTGAATTGGGCTGACTTTTAAGCTGATTCAGTTTCCAAACAAGCTCTCAGGCTCCATCCCATCAAGTTTGCATCATCTTCTTTTGATCTGGATTGAAACTAGCAAAAAAAGCCATTGTTTTGACCGTAAGATGAGGCTTTGGCACTGCATCAGCTACACCTCTGCTTCTGAGCCCATGTTTGGGCAACTCGGGGCAGCTTCCCTACCCCTGGGGTCAGGCCTGGAATTGCAGGAGGGTACCTAAACCTTGGGTTCTTGGAAGCAGAGAGGTTTGTGCCTCAGCCATGGGCAGTGCAGTGATGGAAATGAGATGTGCAGGAGCAAGGAGTCTAGCACCAAAACACCATCTTATGAAGCCTCTGTTGAGGGCTCTTAATTTATCCCAGTGCTAAACTGGGGCATTATCTACAGATCAGTGCAGAAAAGACCATTCATTTGTGGCTGGCTTATACCCTTGCTCTGTACCAAGACCAGAAGGAGTTATGTGCTCTAAATCACATTTTAAAACCCCCAAATAGAAGCAGCCCAGTACTTGCAGTCACGCTTGCTTCTGAAGTGCAAAGGGATGAAAGAGTGGTCTGATAGGGATGACCATGTGAAGGAGGAGCTGGCTGTGAGTTAAGGGATAAAATATGCTTTATCCTGCTCTAGCATCTTTCCTTGGAGCTCTCAACGCGCTCCCTTTTCAAAAGGAGTGTTTCCACGCAACACAGTGAGGAATGAAATGGGATCCCAGGGATGGAATCCCCACCTCAGTGCTGAGGGCAAACCCTGTTGTGTCAGGGGCTGCTGCAATGCTCTGCTGGAATAAAATGAGACACAGTGAAAGCTGATGGCAGCAGGCGGCTTCCTGTGGATACGATGGTGAGAAATAGGGTAGGTGTCAAAAACTCATGGTGTTTTCCTCTCGCGTTAGGGATGCTGGTTACACAGTGGGGAAGGTGTTGCTGGCAGAGAGCAAATGGGAGAGCATGGTTAAAGGGAGCAGCCTATGCTGTTGGCTCCCAAAATGGTTTAACTAAAGCGTGGCTGCAATGTGTTTCCAGGCCTTACAGTGGAAAACATGGAATGAACTCTCTTCTATCATTATGTTTCTGTGTTAATTCTACAGGCTGAGCCTCCCAGGGTTTCCTCATCCCCAAGCCTGGAGCAATAGATATTCCTTGCCACAGGGTAGCCAGCGGGAGGGGGGATTTCAGCATGCCTGAGGTTTAGCATAAGGCTGACATCCCATTGAAATCGATGGGATTGAAATCCTTGTTTCAAGTTAAGTGTGGTGATAAATGAGGTGTTGAAAAGCATGGGAATCAGGAGATATGGCTGTCAAATGCTTTGTCTACGTGAAACGGGTTCTGATTCACGCTGTTTGAGCTGGTGCCAACACGGTGTTTTCCGTACACCGTGTCCAGCTGGTATCCATGGATCTGGAGTTTCTACCAGAGCTGCTGAAATCACCCATCACTGTGTGCCTGATGGAGGCGGGTGAGCATTGATGCTGTCATTCCACTGCCAGTTAGCGCAGATGGGGCTGGGCAAGCATCACTCCTGCACTAAATCCACTTTTAATTCATGGTAATCTCTGTGGAGGCACCTGGATGTGTCTGGGAATAAACTACCCTGATTTCTGTCAAGGCTTTGTGTCTTAGAGAACAGATTGAACAGAGGAGATAAAGACCGCGAGTCCTACGCCGAGATTTCTGCTCCAGCCCTCTGCAGATGCACCCTTTCTGCCATGCTTTTGTGCTGTTTGGTTCCTTCCCCTTGGGGAAACCTGATGTAATTGTTCCCCTGCACACCCCGAGGTGATTTGTCAAACTCCTCACTGCTCCTCGCTTCATTCAATGGTTATGATGTCTTCATAAGGCCGGTCCCGCTCTGCTGACTTGCAGGCGAGGTGGGAGAACACACTGCATAAATCAGGCTGCACCAAGCCTGCAGCTCAAGGGGAGGATGGGAAAGCAGCAGCAATCAGGTGTCCAGGCAGAGGAGATGCAGCATCTTCCTCAGCATCCCTGCCCAGTAAAGCCCTGAGCAATCAGGGTGTGTGAAGAGCAGCAGCAGGGCTCATTTTAGGGCTTCCTCTTTGGTTTCTTTGTCTTCTCTAAGGTGTTTCCTGACACGGCAGGTATACAAAGCTACAAATTGTCACATGTTGATGTTTGTTATCACTATTGTCCTTTAGGTAAGGTTGATCTCCGCTTGTGACTTTCCAGAGAGTCAGACAAGTGGAGTGAAATGGGTGTTTCCATTATTGGATGTCATATCGGGCATTAGTATATTGAAGATCTTGAACTGAAACATGATTGAAGTTCAGGGAGTGCTATTTGTGTTCTGGTTTAGTTTTAGGACCCAGAATCTCTAGAATCAAGTTGAAGCTTTCAAAGTCACTCTCCTTTGGGGTGATTTCAATCAGACTTGAGAAGCGTTCACCAAAATCCCTGTTTTCCTTGAAACTTTTATGTTTTGAGAGTTTCTGTTCCCAAGATCTCCATCAGCTCCCAAAGCCTCTTCATGTTTGCTCTTCTGTAAAGCAGTTTTGAGGGTTATGGGTGGTAGTTTGATTTATTTAATCACTCTCTGCACAACTTCAGTGCTGAAAGCCAACAGTGTCAAATGGTAGCGGTGCTGCTCTGCATGAATTGCAGTGATAACCCTGCCCTGTGGATCCCCTGAAGGGCCCTCATCCTCCTTAACCAGGCAGGACTCATGCACCTTTGCATTTGTTCTCCAGCAGCAATGTCCAGGGTGGTGCAGGATGGGGTGGCCCTTGGTGAAATGCCCCATCCTCGAAGCATCCCAGCAACGAATGGCGTTCTTTCCCCCCTTCCCATTTCAGTGTGGTTCTTTATGGCTTGCCAGTTCCTAGCAGGGAGCACTCTGGGCTCAGAGCATCCTGTGGGTGCAACGATAACGCTGCAGACACCTTACCTGGTGTCCTCTCTTGTCTTTGCAGGAGGGAGACTCCCTTGGGGCCATGGAGAAGCTTTGCCGGCAGCTCACCTACCACCTCAGCCCGCACTCGCAGTGGAGACGCCAAGGCATCATGAAGAGGAAGCCTCAGTCCTGGTGAGTTCCCCCCATGCGTGGTGCGTTACCAGGTTGCTTTGTGCTCTCCCTCCTTTTCAGTTGCTCTTTCCCTGTTGCATCCTGATTGCAGAGGAGAGCAGCATAATTGTCCCTGGGAAGCAGGAATGGGCTGGAAACCCTGAAGCATCCATCCTCCAAACATCCCCATGGTGGGCATTGGAGAGCAGGAGAGAAACTGCTCCAAGACATCCTAAGCAGCTTGTAGTTCACATGCAGGCACGTGTTATTATGCATGTTGTGGCTTGCAATGTGCTTGCATGAAAGGAACTGGGTAAAAATAGGGAGTAAATGATCCTGGTCCTCTCCTCACCTGCATCCTCAGGAAAGTCTCAACTCTGACATCCTGGATCCATGGAGCTGTGAAACCTGCAGATGAGGCTGATAGGAACGGGGAGAGCTCCTTGTTTACTGTGATGTTATGCGTTATACGTTCGTTATTTTTGTGTATGGAAGTGAGAAATCCAAAAGGCGCCACAATATGTCAGAGTTGGGGTTTGTATCCAACCTCTGGCTCATGGACCCAAGGGAGGTTCCTGTTGTTGTAGATGCTATTTGTGGCCATAGTGGAAAGCAATTGAGTGAAAGAACAGTCTGAAAAGAGAGGAACGGGGGAGAAAAATGGGCATGGAAGGAAAACAGACATGAGTGAATGAAGGATTATATGGCCCAATAGGATTAGGACCATACTGCCTGGAGATCTGGCTCAGCATACTTGCACCCTGTTGCCCATAGAGACCTGAATGTAGGGAAACATCTCCTTTGCATTAGCAATGGTAAAGGTATTTTTGTGTGTTGAGTGGTTTTAAGGTGTATTAGTGACTAAAACTTGCTCTGATGGCAAGGGGTTGTAACTGGATGAGCTTTAAGGTCCTTTCCAAGCCAAACCAGTCTGGGATTCTGTGATCTCTGTTGAGGCCGTACAGCCCCGAAAGACAAGCAGTGATTTGTGCCACTCTGTCTTTAATTACCAATCCCTGTCCTTAATTATCAGCTTGGAGCTTTAATGGGAGCACATCCGCATGCCAGAGATTTGCAAGTCCTTATCTTACAAGCCTGCTGGAGGACACTTGCCTTTCCTTGGAAAAGCTGGGAAATAGCTGAGGTTTTCCATGGGTTTAATAGCGAGGGTGAGGTTTCAGCCCTAAATGAGCCCTGACCACACAGCAACGACCCTGGGGCTGTCAACACGCGGTGCTGGCTCTGCCCCAGCTGGGTTTTGTCGGATGGGATTTGCCTGGTTTCTGGTTTAGATGCTCATTTAGGAGGAACAAATCCACCATGAAGAAGGGAAGTGCTTACAGCTATGAGCCAGGGCTCAGAGGGAGGCAGGAGATCAAACCCTCCCCAGTCCTCAGTTGTCTCAAGTCCCAACAGTGTTTCCCCCATGCATGGGGTGTTCCCGTGCTCACCCTCCTTTTCCATTTCCCTTTCCCTGCTGCATCCCAGGTGCATAGGAAAGCAGTGTAATCATGCCTGGGGAGGGGGAATGAGCTGGAAAACCTGAAGCATCCCCCCTGCAGACATCCCCATGCTGGGCATTGGAGAGTAGGAGTTGAAGCCAACCTTTTGCTAGAAGCTGAAGCCAGCCTTGAGTTTGGGTGGAAGCTGGCCTAAATTTGCAACTGTGATAATAAACCTTTGGCTATAGTACAGACAGAGCTCAGGGGGCTCTGGTGATGTTTTAAATCATGGGTTATTATGGGAAAAGGATTGGAAAATGGACTGTGATGTACATGCTGTTGTGTTGCAATAGTGATTTACTTACCCAGAGAGCATCAATCAGCTCATGAGTTGTCTGTGCTGGGATGGACATTGGGGCTGTCCCTGTAGCTGGGTTTGGGAAGGAATTAGAGGTTAATTATCCCTATGACTGGGAGCTAATGGGGAGTGCATTTGTCGGAATGGATGTGCCAGTGCAATGCTGATATCTCTCTGATTAAAGGCTTTCCAAGTTGTGGGGTTAAAGGGGTCTCAGGCTTTAGTGGATGTTTCTCTTCTTGCTCAGGGCTAGTGAAGGGATGGTAACCTCTACCTGTCTTGCATTGCCACCTCTTCAGATGCCCACAGTGAGTGGGTTAGCATCCCTTCTTCACTACATGTCTGCTGGCATTTCCCTTGAGCAGCGTGGGATGTAGCGACCAGCAGTGGGACTATTCAATGGATCAATCTCCCTTGGACCAGCCCATCCTGGGACCCCAGGTACCTTGTGCTGTGAACAGGAGTCCAGCACATGGGCATAGCTCAGCACCGAGCAAAGCCAAGGAGCTGTAATGAGTCTTAACAGTAACGTGGGCCAATAATTACAACGGAAAATGGCTTTTCTTTATTCCACAACTGCCGTATTCATTCCAGGTGATAATGGGAAGCAGAGCAGCTGGAGGAGGAGGATGGGGACAGACGACTGGGAGGGCTGGATCTGGCTCTGCAGTTGGTAATGCTGCATCCAGGCAGCGTAGGCAGAGGGGGAGGCTGGTGCTTTCCCTTTCCACCTCACCCCAGGCATGTGTTCAGCCACTGTGTGTGCACACAAAGAGCTAAACAGAGGGAGAAAGCTCTCAGCAT
>JASSUY010052364.1:0-13674 GCA_032466535.1 Forpus xanthops | reverse complement strand
CTTCCCATTTCCCCGGGACTGGGGAAGAAAGAGGGGGGTGTGCAGAACTGTTTGAGGGGGGCCTCAAACCACGACAACAGGAATGCAAAGAATAGGACCCATTTGTGTTACAGAGTGAATTTAGCGGTAGAGTGTTCTGTAAATCGCACATGTTGCTATAAGCTAATGAGGTGGTGTACCTGATGATTGTGGATGAAATTTTCTTGCATTGATAGAAGAAAGCAGCAAGATGGAAAAAAGCACTTAATCACAAGCAATGAATATATGATTAAATCCTACTAAAGGTAAAGGGAATTATATGGTTAAGTGGTTTTGTTTCAGAAAAAAAATTAAGCACGTTTATGCAGTTTCTAGAAAAGTTTCAGGAAGCAACTGCTTTCCTTATAAATATAAGGTGCAGAGACTTTCTGTATTAAAGTAGAGGCAATGTGCTTTATTTTATTTAATTTAGGTGCAGACTTGAATACCTGAAACGTTGGCAATAAAGATTTTGAGAAAAATTTAAGAGTTCTTGCATAAGAAGTTTGAATAGAGCTGTAAGGATGCTGGGGAGGGACTCTTCAATAGGGACTGTAGAGATAGGATAAAGGGTAACAGATTAAAATTTAAACAGGGGAAGTTTTGATTGGATATAAGGCAGAAGTTCTTTACTGTGAGGGTGGTGAGGCACTGGAATGGGTAGCCCAGGGAAGTTGTGAATGCTCAATCCCTGTCAGTGTTCAAGGCCAGGTTGGACAGAGCCTTGGGTGGCATGGTTTAGCCGTAGTTTAGTGCCCATGGCAGCAGGATTGGAACTTTCTAACCCTAACTATTCTATGAATTCTATGAACAAAGAATGAACAGAGAGGAATTTTAAATATTTAAAGTAGAGAAAAAATGGTCAAAAATTTGTCTCTTTGACAAGTCAGAACAGCACTCTTTCCACTGTTTTATACATCTAGTGGTAGAAAAGCATGAAAACTGTGAATAAATATGACCCAGAAAAAAATTTAATATATAAAAAGAAACAAAGCCTGCTTTAGTTCTGTTTGCTCCAGTATAAATTTGCCAGATCAGGTGGTATTTGGTTGAGGTTTTTTTTAAGAGTAATTGCCAAGTACCAAGCTTTTCAAGTTTGCTCTCTTCCCTCCGTTACTTCCAAATATCTCCATAACCCTTTTGTAATTTGAAGCAGCAGGAGATTTACATATTTTTCTTTTAGACGTTTTGTGTAACACCCACATCAATAGTTGTTCATGAAAGAAAGTTTTCACAGCCTCTAAGAAAGCCAGGTGTAGCAAAGAAGGCATCCAAATTATGTTGTGTAGTAATGTTTTTTTTATCATTATTATGTTATAGGCCTCATTTATGATTTTGCTTTCCTTAAACATATTCTCTTATCTTCTGCATACACCTGATAGGAATTTTCAAAACTCTGGTAATGAGTTAACTCTAGCTCATTTAGAGATGAACACCGCAGCTCTTGTTTGCATGGGAACAGCCCTGTGGCATAACTCTGTACCCTGCTTTTCACATTCATTAAAAGAGCTTTTAGAGCACACAGAAGGAATAAGAAAATTATGTGTCAGAGACTTTAAATAAATAAATAAATAAAATAAATAATATTTCAGAGCCATTTTCAAAGCAACCCTGATATCAGGGGAGCTTTTGAAGTTTTATTGGTTTAATTGCAATTCTGGAAAATGGGAATTTGCAATTTTGCTCTTGTTTGCCTTTAAAAATGAGGCAAAGAATGCAAGAATACAAAGAAATTAAGATTTTCTTGTTTTGGCAGTAGATCATACAAGCCCTTTGTACTACATGTGTTGCCATAACACTTCTGAATGAGTGTCTCTTTTAATATTCCTTCTTTCCTTCCTTCCTTCCTTCCTGCTCGCCTGCCTGCCTTCTTGTTGCACCTCTATTTTGTATTGCATTGGATTCCAAGTAAAAAACATTTTCATTATGAAAGGAACAAGGAGTTTAGAACTTCATAAGCCAAATAAAGCATTAGTTAAGTTTTTTGAGAGAGAACTTGTTTCTGCCTATAGCCCTGCAGCATCTTTCTTTCATAACCTGAATAACATTGAAAATCTGCTTAAAGCTCTGAAAGAAGAAAGAAGATAGCATTATGATTTTTCTGTTTTTTATAATGTGGTCTTCCAGAAAACTTGTAGTGCTTAAATGACTTGCTTTCTATTCTTTATAAGCATACTTGTGTCTAGCCGTGTTAAGGTATGTAGAATTTTATGTGTAGAGGGTCTCTATATTCTACACAACTTACTAACATATTTCAGCAATGTTTTTCCTCCATTTTCACACTTTTTTTTTCTCAAGCTGCATTTCCTTGATATCACCCACTTTTATCCCAGACGAATATATATATGCATGCCACAAACAGACCTAAAACATATCTTTCAATTTTGAAAATATCTTTATAACATGCTATAAATTACGAACAATGATTAGGTCCCTTTCTTCTACATTTAGATGTAGGAAACATTGTAGCATGTGTTTTCAGATTTTAAGTCTCACTGCACATTTAAACTAATTTACATGTATTCTTTACAGCCATGTTTCTTAAAGATGTGAGATATCTATTTCTTAAATTTCTATTTGTCTATCCTCACCCTCTGGCAAACAACATTGCTGAATAATTTCTACCAGATGTTGCTGAAGTTTGAGGTCTCAAAGGTGTTCAATTTCTACAAGTTTAATGAAATTTTTGACCAAAAAGTATAAAAAGACCATTTCATGCACCCAAAGTGAGGGCAAGGCAGAAATGCCAGCACATGCTTTACTAGGCATCAGTGAACTAGACACAGGATAGTACCATCATTGTACAGATTTATAGAACACCCAGCCTCAGGATCAAAGCCTGGTCTATCTTCTTAGGAACACCCTGGATGAAAGACAGAAAAGCAAAGCCTGGTTGTACACAGAGGCTGTAGATTTCGGGTGATACAGTTTCAACAAGCAGTTTACATAAGCCTGGGTGACATGATCTAGTGCGAGGCACCCCTGCCCATGTCATGGGGGTTGGAACTAGATGATCTTAAGGTCCTTTCCAATCCTAACTATTCTGTGACTCTATAATTCAATCATTTCTGTTAAAAATCATAGTATGTATTTTATTGATGTTGCCAATCACATAAATTAATTTATTTTGTGCCATATATTAAAGGGATATGTGCTGACAGGCTTGGCTTATTCTTTACTCCATTCGGAAGGTGAAACTAAAGATATTGATAGTTTGGAAAATATCTGTTAAAGAACATATGACCTTAATCAATTCTGGTCTTGGCTTATACTTAGCGGATTTTAACTGAAAATCTTGCCTGTTTTCTTCCGGCAGATTTTTCTGTTCATTTCTATTCTTTCTGCACCAGTTAAGTGGTTTTGATTTGCACTTCAGTCCTTGGTTTACTGATTTGTGTATGCTGATGTCCAGTCGTACTTTATACTTGTCAATGCTATTCATCTTCATCATTCAAAGCTGTATCTTCCAGAAAATTTTGAAAAAAGAGTGTTTGCTTCCCTAACTGCAGTGTGGGAACTAAATGGCAGTATGCCCTGTTAGAATATATGGTAGTCCCAACACTTTGTGTTGAAAGGCAACTCAGTTACAGATGAAGGCTACATTATCCTGTGTTAACATGCAAGGCAAACTCCTTTAAATTTAGCAGTCCAGGGCTGGAAAGCCAGAGGTCAGATCAGAGTAGATAATAACCTACAGAATTTTTCTTTTAGAGTGGTGTTATATTAATGCACTAAGGAACTTAGGATTGTACAAGGCCTCTTAGGTAAGCAGAACTGACCATACGCTATCACAGATACTGCACAATGTGAAGACTTCCATAGCCTTACAGAGGACAGTATTATAAATGATCAGGAGTCTGGTTTGGTTTTAAATCTCCAGTGGTGGGGACTGGAAAGCTGTTTAGTATTAAAAGCTCTAAGAAACCTTATTTCCATACTTTGCAATTATAAGCATTTTATATCTCTTTCAAATATGCAGATATGTTTCTTTGCTTTAAACAACATTTCTCTCTTGTCTGTTTTTTTTCTGAGATGTATTTTTATGGACCAATCATGGACCACCTTCTCTTTCCTTTGGTAGACTAAATCTTTACTAATAGTTCAAATGCAGTATTTCCCCTTCAGTCCCAGTTGCGTCTAACAGTTCTTTCCTGTAACAACTACTTGTGCACTTTTTAATTCATCACTTGCATTTTCTTCAATTGGACAAATATTTCACAATTTTTCACTAGCTCAAATATGCTGAAAGCCAAGAGATGAAGGAATTGCTACATTTCTATTTTCTATAGAGCTTATTTCAGTGTCAAGTCAGCTAAGGCAATTTCTCTTTTGAAAACTTACGTTTTTTTCCCATATCCCCTTTATATCTCAGTTCATATTTTTTCCTTCTTTTTTTTTTTTTTAATGTACATACTTTAGTCATTAAATTACCAGGTGTGATAATTCCTCAGTCACCTTTATTTCGTTGGTTTTTTTTTTTGGTTTTTTTTTTTTTTTCTTGTTGTAAATGCTTTGTCCTTTTATACTTAGTAACCTCAGACTTAACATTTTTTTTTCTGTCTCCTTCAGGTTTCTGTCAAAAAAAAAACCAGTTTTTTATTCCTTTCTGGCATGGTCATTTCAACACCTCTGTTCTCATTAGGCATCTTGCCTTTATGTCTTCAAAGTGCTCATAGTGAAAACTGAGAGTATTAATTTTTTTATTTTTGAGACTGATTAGCCCTGCTGTTTTTTTGCTTAGAAGCTCCACTTTAAACTGTCTACTTTGTTTCTGTAACTGTTTCTTTTATTCCTTTGTAAGATATCAGCTCTCAGCTTGGTTTTTGGAAATTCTTCCTTTAGCCCTACATTTTTTGAGAGCTAAGAAACAGCTTGCAAATTGGTGCTTTTTTTGTTCATAAACTTGAAGCTTATTTCTGATATTTTAATCAGCGTTATTAGGCTATGTGTCCTTTCTTCTTCTCCTTCCTTGACATAAAAATTCTTGACAACCTTAGGTCTACAACTCATGGAGATTTCAGGTTTCCATCATTCAAAGCTCTGCACCTTTTTTGGCACAGTGCAATGTATTGTTTAAATTTCTTAGCTTATGATTTAACTCTTTCAGAATGCCAAACATAGTACTGCTTATCTTCCTTTTAATTGAAATTGAGTCAAGTCACAATGACTTTATCAAAAGTTAAAATGAGTGCTGTGATTTTTTTTTTTTGTGTCTCCTCAGTATTGATGAATTTTAAAGAATTTTTTTTTTTTTTAAAGTGTAAGTTCAGGGAAAAACTGACAACTTTTTATTTCAGCCCATGGCTGATAAAATTCCATCAAGCAGGTTGCCTGTTGTTCAAACTTCAACATGATATGAAGCAAGAGAACAATAGGAGGACATACTGCAGCATTTTTGCTTTTAAGACAAGCAGTGACCCACTAATACAGTTCTTCAGTTTCATTACTATTATTCTTCTGTAGAAGAGATAAAGGAAGGTAATCGATAACAGAAAGCAAATGTCTAATACATATTCATTCAAACTCTTTTCTAGCAGAAGTATGAAGTAGATTTATGGATGTTAGGGAACAAAGAAAGCAGTTTCATCCTCATTAACAGCCATCTCTTCTACTATTTAATCTGCCAAATGTGCTGTAATAACACTCTTTTAAACTTGTATTTCCTTATACCTAGCTATCTACTGTCCACTTGTAAAAATTATTCTTTTGCTTTCTTCATTATCTTATTCATTCTTATTTTACAGAAAAATGATTTGGTGTCTTCTGTCTTTGGCCACCCCTTCAGATGCCTTGTGAAAAAAATAGATTTTTAAAATAATTATTTCATCTTTAATTAAAGTCAATGCCTACTGAAGTCAGCTTGTTTGCAAACCTTCAATTCTTTTATATTAAAGCAGTGCCAATTGCTTCCCTGTTCTGTTCTGTTTGTTTTAAATCCAACCAAAAAGAAAAATGAGTTATACTTCCCTGGTTGGCAGTCTTCCAAAATATTCAGTAATGCTCAGAAATTGATTGAATAGCTCTGCCATTCCAGAGACCAAATTCAATCAGAAATTCACCTTCCTAACTGTTGCTCCCATAATTTCCTCAATCTGCAACCAGTGCACAGGAAACTGCTCCCAGTCCAACTATCTGGAACACTGTGATGTTTAAAAAACACACAAGAGGCTCAAGGGACGTGCAACATGTGGGACTGCGGAGTGGCTCCAGCCGAAACTAACATCCCTACAAGAAGTTTAATGCATGAAAAAAATAAGTAGAATTCTATTTTCAGTGTTTTTATTAGGAAATTAGTAAGTTGTCTAAAAGTGCTTGGACATAGTTACATAAATATAAGAAGTGTAGACAATATGACATAAATCAAATGACATTAATTACAAGGCAATGGCTTTATTAACAACTATTTAGTTTTTGTAAGCTGTCAATCAGTAGTTCAAAACTTTGCAGTTGCCCTGCTTTGCCAGGTTTTGAGTGCTGACTGCTGGACAAGGTCATCACATACTGATAGATCCTTCCTATGAAGGAAAAGTGTGGGTGACACATTTCCAAACACTCAGACTGCTGCTTTTTATAACACCACCAGAATCTACAGAGTGTCTCAGTGGGACTAACTGCTTTCATTACTACAGTGTTGTACATACTTTCCTAGCCTCAGATGTTAGCAAGCAGGTTGCACATTAGATTCCTGACAGGTTTTGTAAGAAAGACTCAAACAAACAATTCTGGTTTGTAAACCTCAGGAGGCATTCATTTCATATCTAGCCAAAGTACTGGTCTCAGCCATGACAATGGAGTATAAAAGGAAAGATCCCAAATAGAATAAGAGAAAAAAATGCCATGTGAATAGTCTTTTACTTTGATTCCTCCATGGCACTGTTCTACATCTTCCTCCACTTTTAAAATATGCTATTAGAATAAGTGCAGAATATAACCAACTGGTTTAATTTTTGTTTAAAGTGTGAATCAATATGTATCAAAGGCTTTTTCTGTCTAAAGAACAATAATATTCTTCTCTGGTGTCTACTGACTTCTCTGTTGCCCCTCCTGAATTCTGTGAGTTTCTCTGAATCTCTAAGGTTAGAACTTCTGGAGTGTTCTTTTTTCCTTTTTGTCTTCCAGCACTTCATATATGGATCTCATAGTCTTTTAATAGGGGAAACTTCAGTCCCTTTTTACCTGATATATTAGGGCAAGAGGTTTATTTCTGTCATCATTGAAGGAAAGTTATGTAGTCCTTCTCCCATAGCTTTTCTTTGAATCATAAGAACTTTGTGATATTAAAGATTTATTGCATTTATAGCATTTTATTTCATGCCCCTAGCTTATTTCAAATGCATTTTTGCCTTTTTTTTTTTTCTTTTTGTCCACATTCATATGTGAGAGAATACTTTAGGTAGATAAGTTTTTGGTACTTCACAATACTGAGGTCAAAAGATCAGCATCTGTACTCTGCAAATGGAACCCAAAAGGCCATGCAATTAACAAGTCGAGTCCTATTAACTCCTAGGGGATTTAAATTTCATCCTCTGGGAAGACAGCTCTGAATTTTAGCAGTTTCAGCAAAACAGCCAAAATGACAGTTGGGGGGCAAACATAATTTTCTTAAACTAATCTATAAGATAGACCTTTGGATCACCACATTTCAATACAATGGTAACTCTTGTCATACCACAACATGTCTTTTTTTTCGGTATATGTTTGCTCCATTTTCAATTCATGTAATGATTCAACCACCCATATATTCTTGTTCAGGAACAATTCATAAAGAAAAGACTGATATGATTTGACCTATGATTCAACTAAAGGGCAAGGCAACTGGAATTTTTTCCCCAGAAAATCTGAGAATATATAAAAATAGAAATATATTTAATGCTGAAAATGTTACATAAAAAAAATAATTAAAGAAATATTCAAGGTAGTTTCTGTACTATAAAGTGTAATGCTTTCCTTATGAAAGTGGTGGCAGTTTATAGCTGTTGGTTGCTTATTAATCTACTTTCTCGGAATCAGCAACCTTTTTTTTTTTAAAAAAAATTAATAAACCATACTAAAACATTCAGAAATCTGCTACAGAATAATAAGATAAGACTTCCCCCATTTTAGGTCAGAAACAACAATCATTACTTTGTTTCTTGAGTAAAAATTGTGATTTTCATATGCAAACAAATCCTATGTATAGCCAACAATTTTACTGTCACCTTTCTTGTCTTCCAGATCTTGTATTTTTAAAGAAAGCACGGGAAAGAGACTTAAAAGCATTCTGAAAAGAAGAATGCAGGAGCTGTTCTTACTCTGCTCCTGCTCAATGGCAATATTTTCTGTTAGCACACAGTTCAGACTGAATTTGCTGCAGATCTCAAGGGGAAGTCTGATTTTTCACCAGCTCAGATTAAATAGTAAAAGAGAAAAAGACTCCAGGATGTCTTCCTGGGATTAATCTGCTTCATCTATGAAAAAAAGATTTAAAGTCAATATGATAGCAAGGAGATCCAAAATGAGAAGCCTCTTTCCAATATATCAAGAAATTATCACCTGTTGGTCTTTCAATTTCTCTCCCTCTCAAGAGTTAGGTAGCTGCATAGAAAACTGTTTCTCAAGCCTGTCATTCACCAGCATGGTCTGTCACATGCAAGGCCATACAATGACATTTTTGACATTTTCTAGGGGGAAAAAAAAAGGGAAAAGGAATTATAACGGACAGAGGATATTGTTCTTTTTACAGTTAAGAACTATACAGTAAAAAGAAATTTTTTAATTCTTTTGAGCATCCACTAATGTTGATTTGCGATTCAGCTCCCAGTGCCCTTGGTGCAAATTGTACATGCCAATCACTGACAGCATTTATTTCAGAATTGGCTTTTAGAATTAAAGGGAAACAAATTATAAGTGTTTTACCTCATCTATACCTCTTGTTACTGCTTCAGGAAGTTCAAACAATTGTGGCAATTCAGGAAACCTGATCTCATTACACTGAAATTCCTCACAATTTAAGAAATTCAATGTTTCTCCTGTCCTAAACCTGACATTTCATTAAGAGAAGATAAGCTACATACATAATTGCAGCTTGTATGTGTATTACTTTACCAGCCTGTTTCAATTAAAATAAAGATTAGACACAAGACATTTCAGAGAGTTTTTGTGCTGGGTGAGATTCTCAGATTACAGCCAAAAATACTGTACTAGGTATATTTTTACAGAAAAGTAATCATCTGTTTGCATGTAACATAATGAAAACATAGTAAAGAGAAGATATAGAACAGTAGTGAATTGGACTTACACGTTTGCTATGCAGTCTTTCATCTTGCATTTTTTCCCATTTTCTTCAGCACTTTATAACAGGGAAGTGATTTCACTGGAGTACATTTCTTATTTGTCCTATGATACAGATGTATACTGGTAGGTGTGAAGTCTTGTGGTTTAAAATAATTTATAATTACACTTTTCTACACTTTCAGTTTGTGTTTCAAGTGGCAATTAAGAGGAAAGAAATAATTATTAATTTGAAACATTATATTGTAAACTTTTACTTTAAAAATTATTAACTTAGAAAATATATTTGTGTGTAAGTATGTAGATATTACTTCCTTCATATATATACATACACTGTAATGCATATTTTGAGAGAGAGCATATGTGAGTACCTGCAAGTGACAGTGGGCTCATATGCGCAAGGACCTAAATTTTGCTTCCTTTAATTTCTTTCAATTTGTCTTTTGAAAAAACAACAGAAGTTTTTTTAATGCTTCTCTTTGCTAAGTTCACACAACAGTAAGTAAATTTTAGTTTTGAATTTGAATCTAGAAAATTAAATGGAAATTAGACAGACATGTTGTGGAATATGTCTTTACAACCTGTGTTTGATGTTGCATTGCAAGCTCTCTTGTAATGATTTTGCATTAGTTTTAGACTCAGTTTTACTTTAATGACTATTTGTGTAATGAAATTCTGATATTCCTTTCCCCAGAGTGTTTTCTCTACTTGGATAGGTTTAAGATTGTGGTGTCTCTCTTGATTAGAAGTTAACATCTTATTTGTGAAATGCATCCTGGAACACTGAATTTCCTTTCTCTGTAACTTTTACTTTTAAATCTAGACTTCTTCAGGAGCACTGCACTATCAGTTTATTCAGTATGCACATAACCAAGGCTGCAGATTTCATTGATTAGTTTTCCAGTTCATCAGACAGGTCAGAGCACTGGGGGGGCGGGGGGGAGAAACACCTTCAGACTAAACAGTTTCTTCACTCCCTTATTTTGATGATGAAACTTCTACTGTAAAATGAAATATGTTATCTTCAGGCGTGCTTGAAAAGCTGTGGAAGTCAAGGGTTAAACAGTCAAGCCAATAACAGAGCTATATCATGTTCCTGTATCAAGTGGCTCAAGGCAGAGAGCACTCCACACACCACAGAAGGTATTTACTGCTTACTTTATGCAGGATTCTATTTCCCTGCTTACAAGAAGTGGAAGTGAGATCAATTAAGGCAGCTCTTAAACTCATTCTGGCCTGAAGTCAGTGGGGAAAGAATGGGCTTTCAAATGCCTGGACTAAACTTTAGTGATTTTCTTCTTTTTTTCAGGCAGATGCAGTCCAGTTTTAACTGCTCTTCATTATACTGCCTGATGATTCTTAGGTGTAGCAGGTGTAGCTCAACTCTGGATTAAAGATGCTTCTGACATTTTATTTCTCTTGGGAGCCTGAAGAGCCAACGTAATCAAGCCAGATAAATAACTGATAGTTATTCACTATATCATCAACTGGGCCATTTTGCGCCATGTCTCAGTCTGACTTCATAACGTAAACAAAGCTGGCATTTGTATTACTTGAACACAAACTACTAGGGAACACAGTGTGTTTTCACTAGTGTTCCCATATTTGTTCCCAGAGTGACATAATTTAGTGTGTTGCTGCTGATATCATCCTACTCCGTAACTGTGCTTTGGAGATCAATGTTCCTGAGCTACCCAGGAGTTATAAAACCAAGTTTCTATGTAGCTAGTCTGCAGTTAGCCACAGGTAAGAAATGATATCTTTAGGAGTAGTGTGTAGAGAATTGAACACAGTCAGGATCCCAAGATAATGCAAGGATCTGTAAAACACATTTTTAAATGGTCTCATCAACTGCCATTTCCAGTAAAATAAAACACATATTCAACTTGCATCGCTTCCTTTTCTGCTAAAAATAATAACAAAAAAAAGGACTAATTTTCAATATCTTTTATACAAAGGCCCATCTTACCCTTGTATTGCCACACTTCTCTATCTGCATCAGCAAACTGAACAACCCAGTAACACTGACTGGTTTTATACTACCAAGTAGTGCTGAGGATCTAGGGAAATTTATTTTCAGTGTCTTTCTGATGTCTTCCCATTGACTGAAACCGTATTAGCAGTTGGTCCATATTAAGTATGTTTTTGGGGTACAATTTCTGGCTTAGTTTCATCCAAAAGGAGCCCCGGCAGTGGGCTCTGCCACCCCCAACCACTGAGAACCAACCTGCAGTAAGTAAGGATGACACACTTTAAAAGTCCTCTCCTTATGTAAAACCAGGCAGTGCAGATGACAGCACTGAGAAGGACCACAGCAGAGTCACCTCTTACTCCCTACAGGGAGCAGGAGCTAAGGTCCAGATCTAGGGTCCCACAAGCTGGGCAAGTGGGGCAACTCCCCTATCATAGGCAGGGTGGTATCTTTTGCAGTCTGTCTCCCCCAAGGCATACATCTGATCTTGAAAAGATCCTAAGGCACTTAAAAATTAAAGACTGTAGGTCCCTGATGGTTTCTGTCCAGCAGCAGTGATGAGTATACTCTACCCAAATAATTTTGCCAAAAAAAGTTGTAACTGGAGTATAGTGCTCTTGCGTTTTTTATCTTTGCTGCTCAGCACTGTAGTGAAATGCAAATGCTAGCTGTGTTTTTGTACCAATTACAAACCAGATTTTACTAATATTGTTTTTAAATGTGGAAAGTACTTTAGGGGCTTTCAGGGGAGGTGCAGTTGGACCAAGCTACAATGCCTTACTTGAGCAGTGCACAACTTGACTGATGAATCCAGATCTCTTGCTATTTTCATGTTTCCTCTGGAGAATATTTTTTGCTGCTGTTATGTTCCATGCCATGCTGCTGCATTCTGAAATGATTATTCAGTAGAAAGCTAAAAACATAGCTGCAGAGGATAATGATATAGGTAAGGTTAAGCACTATAAATCTTCCTACAGAAGCTTCCAGGGAAACCCAAAGATTGCCAATAAGACCATATTTCCTTCCAGATTGCAAACCCGTCTTAGGTCTGCCTGGAGACCATCACTAAAAGCTGCTTCCACTCTCCAACTCCAGATGTATTTGAAGCCAGGGAGCAAAGTAAAAGCAATTAAAGAGAATGCTTTCTCTCAAAACATATGCTAATGCAAGATTACTCAGGAAATTGGATGAATTTAGCAGAGGGTCTTTATGTAGGCAAATCAGTGTGAGATGCCTGAGGCTGAGAAAAGCTTGAGAAAATGTGGTATGTGGCCCTGAGAGATGTCAAGAGAAGGAGCTTTGGGGACACAGCCGAGAGAATCATCTAAATTTTTTCAAGGTGGTTAGTATGAAAGGATCAATCTACCGTCACTAGGTATCAGTAAACTATAACCTGAGTCAGTATTATCCGCTATCTGCCAGAAATACTTCTAGCTAGTCAAAGACTTAGTTTTAAATCTAGGAGTGATACTTTTCTTATTACATATTGCACTGCTTCCTACTATAGATAAGAAATTATTTTGTTAAATAGCATTTTGTGGAAAAAAAAAAAGAAAAATATATTTCCAATTTTATTTCTCAGATTTTTGTGAATGAAACTGTAACACATATCATTTGAAATAAAATCCTTATGATTTACACAAGTCTAATTTGTTATTTTGACTAAGATAAAAATGTCGTATTGTTTTCATTTAGAATTTTTATCAGACTTTATATGAACATATTTTTAAGGTACCACACTAAAAATTTTATTACAAAATGCACCTGCAGGTGTATCTGCATATCTATCAGAAGTTTTTTAACTTCTAATCTATTAGGCAATCCAATGTTATCAATATGTGGATGTGTATGCTTATACATTCACATATATATGCAAGTAATTATTAAAAAAAAAAAGATTTTTAAAAAATATATTATCAACATAATTTTATGGGAAATAACAGTTACATTGAGGGATAGTTAGTCGATACCTGCCTTTTAGGATTTTTAACATTATAATATGAAAGTGAATCAAAGATCTTTTTCAAAGTAATGCTATTAGCAATAACACTGCATGACAATGAGGGTTGTATTAGCAATAAATCTCTGTGAAAACATTTCTTACTGCCCTGTTACAGATACTATATCTAAATTCTTATTCTGCTCATCCACACAATACTTCATATTATTTTGTATTTGCTGGTGCATTAAGTAATGTGCTTACAGGTTTCCCACATTTTCATCATCCTATTTCTGACATACTGGAGCACCTCCCCTATGAAGATAGGACGAGAGAGTTTGGTCTGTTCAGCCTGGAGAAGAGAAGGCTGTGTGGAGACCTCATAGCCGCCTTCCAGTATCTGAAGGGGACCTATAGGGATGCTGGGGAGAGACTCTTCATGAGGGGCTGTAGTGAGAAGACAAGGGGTAACAAG
>JASSUY010052333.1:6658-24021 GCA_032466535.1 Forpus xanthops | reverse complement strand
GGGGATGGACTCTTTGTTAGGGACTGTAGTGATGAGACAAGGGGTAATGGGTTCAAACTTAAACAGGGGAAGTTTAGGTTGGATATAAGGGAGAAATTCTTTACTGTAAGGGTAGTGAGGCACTGGAATGAGATGCTCAAGGAAGTTGTGAATGCTCCATCACTGGCGGTGTTCAAGGCCAGGTTGGACATGGCCTTGGGTGACATGTGAGGTGTTCCTGCCCATGCCAGGGGGGCTGGAACTAGATGATCTTAAGGTCCTTTTCAACCCTAACTATTCTATGATTCTATGATTCTAAAATAGCAGGATTTCTGCTTGTTGGAAACCATATATCAAATTACAAAGCCAGGAAACTCCAAGAAGTCCTTCAGTTTGGTAGGCCCTTGACTCTTGCTATGTGGTTTCCAGGAGCACAAACCTCCATCTTCTACAGGAAACAAACAATATTTGGTTATGTTTGAAGTTATGTAGCGTAGCCTCATGTTTGTATGCCAAAAAGGCTTTTGAGGTATGATGGTGTAGACTGTCAACAGCTCAGTTCTCACCCAGTTTGGAACAGTGAACTCACAAAGACTGTGATATTAAAGCACAGACTATGCAGCAGGTAGAACACACTTGCAATTCTTACTTAAGTTCAATATCCATGGCTAAAACACAACCACTAGAGAATGTAAATTCACAGGTCTTCAAATTATTCCACTGGCTGGGGAAAATATATTTTCACACAGTTTATTAAGAGTGTCATGTGGGGAACAAATACACTAGCCGATTAATTATTCAGAAAGCAAAAGGGAGGCAAAAGAATGAATCTGAGGCCACACTCAGATGACTATTTTTGCTGCATGAATTTGATGTCACACCTGTCACAGCAATTTGAGGTGAGAAAGCTAAGAGTAGTTGAAACAACAATCAGTCCATGGCTACAAGACTGCAAAGGAGAAGTGGTCTTAAATAGTCTCTTTTTGGTGCATACAGCTGACCATGCTCCCAGCAGCCACAAGCCCCAGCAGCCCTGGACCACATCAATACTAGGGTAGGGCATGAGCTGGTGTCCATGTGACTGTGGGACATCTCATTAGCACAGTGCAGGGACTTTTCTTGTGGATGGAGAAGGTGAGCCCAGGCTGTACTGGAGTAGAAGTGCAGAGGTTGACTAACCCCACGCGTGCACAGCGAGTGGCACCACTTGCCCTTAGCACTAAGTGCACTCTCCAGGCATCCGTTTTTGTTGTATCTCCTGCTAATCCTTCCTCTCGCATGCCTTGTGAAATCTCTTCAAGCCTTCATCCCTATTGGTTGTTGCCACTTAATCCTATTACAGGGATTGCTGTTTTGAAAGTTCAGCTGAATGATGCTCCAAGCCCTGCCGGTGTTTCACCTGTTTCTGAGGCTTGCTGAGGAAATCGCTGATCTGCTGGCAGCTCTGGCAGAAGTTCATTCAGGGTGATGCATTGAAATACTCTTTCCGAGATAAAGCCTAAATCCCCTAGCTCTTCTTTAGCCCTCGCTCAACACAGCCTCTCATGGGGTTTGTCCTTAGAGACCTCTGCAGGAGAGGAGAGAATCTGATATTGCACAGTCATTTTGAGGCTGTTTTACATTTTTTATTGGAATGGGAAATAATTAAGTATAAATATAAATCAGAATCTCTGATCTCAAAACCCATCCTGATCTACTGGTTGGGTTGGGTTAGACCCATTCCCATTGCATCAGTTTTCACCAAAATCGGAGGGGGCCTGGTTTCAGCTCAGTCACATCAGCTGCTAAGCAGGTTGCATGAAGGTGAAAATGGGGTCACTTCTCCTTTGAAAAGCAACTTCCAAATCTCTTGCCCTTTCCTGCATTCTGTGTGGAATGGATCATGAGAGGGAAAACCAGGAGACCTGCACCCACATCTTCTGGTTTAGCCCTGAATTTAGGCACCTCACAGACTGCTTCACCCTCCCATTCATTGCCTGAGCAGTTGGGAATATTTTATTTACATTTCAAATAACGCATAGGCACTTGTAAGACCTGCGTAGGCACAATTCTCATCTAGGGGAGGCTTATTTGGAGACATGAAACAAAGTTTCCTCATTACCAGCCACTTCTCTTTTGCATACTTAATTATGAACAACTCTCAGACTCCCAAAATTGCACTTAAAAGACATATCTGTATGTGGAGAAGTCAGGATTCATGTGAAAGGAACTGCTGTCATGTCCCATGCAAATTCCCTTCCAAAATGCCACTGATCTCTGCCAGCTCCGTGTGCAACAGAGATGAAACATCAACTGCTTTAACTTCCCTGTGTGTTTTCCAGCTAACAACTGATTTCCAGCACAGACATAACATCTAAAATGCTCACCAAATTTTCCTCCTACGCTAATTTCTGCTGACATTGCACACTTTTTCAGTTTAATGGTACTGAAAATAGTGAAACTTCTAATCGCACAATGCAAACAAGACAGGTTTCAGCCCCTCTTGCTAGAGACTTTCCTTCTCGTCACTCATTAGAACCAGAATTTTAACTGGTTTGTTTGCCGGAAAATGATCTCCTGCTTTAGAAACTTGATTTGATGAATATTTGTGCTCATAATGATGTTTTCTCATAGTATGAATCCTTCTTCTTGTAAACAAACTGACCCAGGGTTGGGAACTGCTTCCAGGAGAATTTCTTCCGAAAGCAACAGCAGAAGCATTTTCCAAGGTCATATAAACCAGAGCAAACATAGGTGAAGGCATCTGATTCAATTGCATTTGATCCCGCCCTGGCAGAGCCCATGCTTTTTCTAGGCATCCTGTATCCATAACCCAATGACATGTTCTCTCCCACCCTTAAGTCATGTCATATCACACCCCCAGCTCTGGTTGTCCTCCCAGCTGCTGGAAAAACAAGGCAAGGCTGGAAACCTTTTCCATCAAGGATGAACACCAGCTATAAAGCTCTCCCAGCTTCCTTCATGACCAGAAACTTTCCATAGTGATCAGAAATGTGAGGTATTCCTCTGTGCAGAGCCACGTATCTTAAAAACAGGCTGAATATATTCCTGATCAAAACATGTTATAAATGTGAAACTGTGCTGCCTGCTGACACATTCAACTCAGCTGAACCAGCACAGAGTAGAGGGGGAGTCTTCATTTGCAGGTCCATGCTCCACAGTGGCACAGCTCAGCTGCAGGATGGCAGGATCCTAGCCCAACTCCAAGGTATTAACAGCTCTGCCAAAGCTTATTTACGATTTTCTTCTCCTATTTGTGGCATTCATCAGGCTTTACAAGAAAGCAGAGAGCAAGAGCACTCTGTCCACTAATGAGCTCATTCCCTATCTAATCTCCTCTTTGCTTTCTTCTATCCTGTCCCACCAGAGATTCCAGAAAAGCCAAATCTAAGAGGTCCTACAAGCACTTGGACTGCAAAAGGATGATACTTCTTGCCATTAAACATGGGTCCATTATCAGGAGAAGTGTTTCCCACAGAAGATGAGGATGTGGAGAGACAAAGTACAAATGCAACTCCCCATCCTTTTGGAATGGCAATTATTTTCTGTGCTAGCACAAATCATTTCAAAGTCACAGAAGAACATTAATTTCAGATGAATGAGGCTGTGTAAGCTCATTAGCATCAACAGTGGCAAACTCCATCTTTTCTCTTTCTTCACAGCTCACATGATTGACTTTGGCATTCCTTCTTCCACAAGCACAGTGCTGTTCATGGACATGGCCCTTTCTCGATTGGACCCAGTTTCTGCTGTTTTGACCCATCACCAGTACTAGAACAGACTGCTTCAGGTTAACAGCACATTTATTTTCCAGAATTTATATGTAGACAGACATAACACCCCCCAGACATGCTACAAGTCACCATGCATGATTTCTGATCATGGATGAGGGCCAAAGCAACCAGTGTTTTGCAAGATCAAGCCTAAGGAACATTATGCTTCTGCTCAGAAAAATTAAAATATGAATAAGTCTAATTCTAACTCAGCTTGTGTCACAAACATCTCTTTGCCTAGATACAGAAGGAAGAAAAAGTTAGAGACTCTTCTGCTTCAGAAACCAGCACTGGTGACTGAATTCTGAAAGCCAAACTCGGCATATAGCCACAGAGGATGGAAAAAGCAGGAGAAGAGATTTTGATCCCTGAATGACCTGAAGCAGAGCTTAAAGCCTTGTAGATGTGGCATTTCAAGGTCAGGAGGTGCTGCGATACTTACCACCATCAAGTAATACCATAACAGGGACTGTGAGATGCTTGAAAATTCATTTGTTTATGTGGGTGACCACCAAGTCTAGACTCAGAGGGGCAGAAAATGTGCCTTGTACATCTCCAGGGTAAGGCTTATATAGCATGCAGTTGCATTTCTGCTCCTATGCGTTAGGATCGATGGTGGAGGCATAAATACCTTCATGGATTTGTATCTGGGCTGGGCAGTAAGCACGATATGGCTGCAGCATGGGAGAGCAGCCCCTATAGATTCAGCTTCTTGTACATACCAAATCCTTAGGGTCAGAAACTCACATTGCCTTGAAGAAGTTGGGATTCCATGTTTGCTAAAGGGTTTTCTGGACTATTGTAGTGATACTGGAAAATGAGTTCAAAAATCTGTTTTGAAGACCATAAGGGATATACAGCTTGTGCTGAGCCTTGGTGCTGAGACAAGAGTGATCACCGAATACAGCAGACCAGACTAAGAACTTGCTTGATGAAGCTGGCACCATTGCTGGAAGAAAATGTAGGATGCCATGCTCTGAAAGCTCTCTGGGGGCTTGCAAGGTGCTACTGCATTAACAAGAGGGCATGGTTAATAGTAACAGCAAGTGCTGGTATTTAAAGTTAGGCTGCAAATCGGTTAAATAAACAAACCTTCTTTGCTGGGTTTGTCTGTGAGGGGTGTGATGCAAAATCATGCTCAACAAACAAACAGTGGAGGAATAAACCTGTTAGAAAGAATTAATGTACTTCACATCAAGGCTGCACCTTTCAGAGCTCCTTCTCGCAATGCAAGAATTGATTACCAGAGAAATAAGCATTACCAATCATGTAAATCTCAGATTAGACTGTTCGATCCAGATGAATTATGTCTGCATAACCCCCTTTGAGCACATCGAAAAAAAAAATACAGCTCTGGGATAGATCCTGCCATTAATTTGAAGATGCTTTAAGGAATCCGTGCATTACAAGTCCATCTGATTAGCCTTGGCTATGCAAGATTTGTCTGATCAATTGGAGACAGTTGTGTATAGATTTTCAGATTTATTTCTATGTTGAAAGCAAGCCTCATATGAAGCAAATCACTTCGCTGCAGAGGTGACTCTTGAATTATATTGTGTGCTCTGTCATGCAGTGGCTACATGCCATGGTCCCCCTTCTCCCCATTCGGCAGCAGCAGCTTTTCATCTGCTGGGCTCAGCACTTTTGCGCTGGCGCAGCGGTTGAGAGAGGGGAGGGACCATTTCTGCTTCACATCATGGCATCTCAGCCCAGAAAAAAAGCAGCACCAGGGTCCCTGGGATAATCAGGTTAAGGGAGTGAGCAGGGCAGCAGAGTACACAGCACGATTTGGGGGTTTCAAACCATATCAGAGTACGGGTCTGTTAAGAAAGGGAAGATATTCACTTGCAATCTGAGTTTTCTCCTCATTTAACTGAGCCAAGATGACATTGAAGTACGAAGCGGAATAAATACATGCAAGAAGTCTTTTCACAAAGTTATTTAATTCACCAGAAGGGACACTTAAACATACAGCAGCACCTTATTTACATTGAGCTACTCTTTATGCATCCTGTAAACATCAGAAGCAATTTCTAATAAATTACAATCCAGGGAGCAGCAAATCAACAATATCACCTGAGTTGCTTAAACGAATTCATTACAAAATATATTGCCTTTTTTTTCCCTGTGACTTACTTCAGATTGCATTTGAAAGCATTATTCTTCCAAATTCTCTTTTCAGGATATATATGTGCAAAAATATCACCAAGTAAGAACAGATTACATTTTAAATTTTATTGCCCTTGACCTCAGATTCTCTTGAGTCTATTGTGTTACAGCCTTTCTGGCGTCACCATTGCTAGTGACATCTAACAACAAACAGCCCAAACAGCAGGTACCAGCTAATTCAAATTGAGATCACAGATTCAGCCATGGAAGAGTTTGAAAAAGAGATCCTTAAAATTTCTATAACCTCTGGGCTTCTCTTTACCAGAAAGGATGTTCTCTGCAAAGTAATAGGAAAATGTAATATTGTTTGCCAGTTTAATTGGATGTGCTCCTGCCCTATTATGAAAGAGATTGCCTCTTGCTGACCATGTATAAAACATAAGAAAAGAGCTGATCCTGGTCGTTCAAAGCAGGAAAAAAAAAAAGAGCAATGATTTGAGACAATGTGATGGCAAGTAGAATGTTTTCTTGATCTCCATTTCAAGTGCATAAAGAGGCTTTGGAAGAGGTTCTTTAGGGTGGACATCAGTTTGGTGGAAGACAGCTCCATCATGCCCAGATCCCTGCCTTATTGAAAATGAGGTCCAAGGAAATCCCAATAACACAACTCCCAATATTTGAGATTAGTGGCTATGGTCCCCTGTATCCCCCTGCTTTTGGCAAAACAAAAATTCATGGCAGAGAGGGACTTGGGGTTTTGGGGTATGATGGAGAGCAAAGCAAGAGGCTCCAGGGGTTGTTCTTGCTTACCCTTCACAGACCCATTCATTATTTGTTACAAAACCAGAAGCTTGAAGAGCAGAAAATGGAATGTGGGCAGATGTGATAAAGCAGTGGGTTCATCCAGGGCAAAAAATCCTTGTTCCAACAATACTCTTGTAGGCTATGAATTGCCAGGTAACGTGGTTCAAGTAGCTGCTGTCTGCCCTGCTTTTTCTCCCTTCATTTGCAGAAAGCCAGGAGAAATATTTCATCCTCTTTGTTGAGGCAGTTTTTTTGCACTCAGGAAGGCAGAACAAGTGCATTTATCCTCTTACTCCAGGAGTTGCTGATGGTCATGAGAAGCAGCTGGGAACTAGGACCAGGCTTGTACAGCTTCAGAAATTCAGCAAAGTGCCTTTGTATTGAGTGAGAATGAGGAGAACTCTTCCATGAAACAGGAACATGCTGGATGACCTCAGCTTCCCTGCGGAGCAGCCAAGGTTAGAGAAGGCAGCTCTCCACCTTGGGGAGGTGATCTCTTGTTACTTCCCAGGTTCAGACATCCCTTCAGAGGTGTGGAGCTGCAAGTGGCTGAAGTCCAGAGAGATCCTAGACATGGGGGAAGGTGTAAAGATCTGCCTGGGGTGTATCATAAGGGTTGCAAGCCCCTGGCTCTGGTGACTGCTTTGGTGATGTCCTTCCAGCAGCATGTAAGGAACTGAAAGAGAGTAAATCATTAAGGCAAGCTGCTTGGGCAGCACAGGCTAATGAACCAAAACCATTCCATCCCTGACCTGAAAAAGCTGGACCACCATATTTCCATTTCTCACTCATCCTGAGCCACTACTGGAGCAGATATGCAGATCCCTTGTGATAAATTTCAGGATATAGCTATGCATTTACTAATATATAAATCTGTGCCAGATGGTCTTTCCTAGGTCATGAGGTCTTTGGGGCAGGGGAACTGCAACGATGGGGTGCATATGCAGTCTCACCCTTTCTTTGGTATCCCCAGATTGCTGCTTCAGAAACAGCTTGGAGCAAGTTTGGACACTGGGCAACAAAAGAGCTGGAGTTTGGAGAGATGAATCCCACCCCACCATGAGCACTTGGGTGATGTGTAAGTCTTGGTCTCCTCCTCTAGCTAAGAATCAAAGAATATTTTGTCCTTTTTAACAAATTAGGACATGCAGGAAGGCCTAGCTAGGGTTTTCTCTGCTCTCTAGTGTGATGCTGTCAGCAGCAAGCCCAGCACATGGTCTACAGGGCTGGTGTAAATTCGGATCTGATCCAGCACCACTAGGGTCTTTTTTGGTTTCTTTATTCATAAAAAGCCTTCTCTAGTCTCAAAAAAGGGAAGAACCCTGCACTTCAGTGCATTTCTGCAGACAGACATCCCTTGAGACAAGAAGGCAGACTCTTCCTTGGATGTAATTATTTCTTTGGCCAGACCTCCCATGGTAGACTGATGCTCTGCTCATCTCTCCGGTCCTTCCACTAGCTGTGTATATTGCAGTATCTCTCAAACCTCAGAAAAAGTACCATTTGTTCCTTCAATCTATAGTATTTGCTATGAGCTGTTTCATTTTGTTAATGAACTAGATAGGATCACCAGTGGTTTGATTAAGGAGAAGACCAGATGAGGCTCAGTCAGAAGAGGAGGACTGTGAGGATGTGGATCAAGTCTCAGTGGACTCCCTAGGCCACCCTCACTAAGGCACTTCTCCTCCTCACACCTCCATTCTGCATAAGCAAACCAGATCTAATTCTCTGTACTTTACTCAGTGTGTGTCTTAATTAATATTTTTGAGGAACACCTGGGAAGACCTAGACACGGAGTAGGTTTTGCCCTATCTGAGCAGGCGTCCTTCCAGGCCTGGACAAGCAGCGGCAGCTGGCTGCTGTCCAGCCTCCCATTGCTCCCCACGCTCCGGGTTTGTTAACATCCCAATCAATAACACCACAACATCAATATCAGATTCAACTTTTCTCTGTGGGTTCAGCTGCGGCATGGGGGTTTTCTTTTTCCCCCTCAGCTCACACCCTATAACCTATTTTTCCAGCTCTTTTGAGCCCTGCTGGGAGGTATTAAGGTATTATTATTATTCCTCGTTACCTTGGGAAGGGGGCGAAAGCTAATGAGGGAGATGCACTCCCTGTCCTCTCCTGTAAATCAGTTCATCTTTTCATGTCCCATTGCTGTGATCTTTTAAAAATAACAAATTACAGGTTAGTTTTCCTTTCTTTGGGAGGAGGACCTCTGGTTTGCAACACGCAGCTCTGGTGGATAAGAAGTTTTATTTTCCAGGGGCAAAATAAAAAGGAAAGGAAAGCTGCAATGCTCGCGTGATCACATGGTGTTAGGAACTGGATCTTTAGGGAAAAAAAAATCAGGCTGTTGAGTAACTTGATAAATTTAAGAGCCAGTAAGTGCCCCACGGCAGGACGGAAGTGGGTTGGTTCTTGCTGTGCGCTGGCGCAGAAGACACCAGGATGAGGGATGCGATCTAAGGCAGGCTAGTGCAAATATTACCTTGTTAATAATCAATAACTGCTAGCAGGGTGAGATGATTCAGGCCAGATTGGTATATAATTGCTATTATTGTTATTCTGGTTTAAAACGAGTTCCTCTTTGCTACTGCCACAAGTGATCTGAAGCAATGTATTTTTAATCTGTTCGAAGGCACGGCACAGTCCATCACCCAGCACTGCACTGGCTGGAATCAAATGTCAGCACCGAGTGGTGAAACAGTTTTGTTATTTAAGTTACTGTATGCTAAGTTTATGTTGATTGCTCTGAGTATCATCTTGGAAAGTTAACTAGCGTTAAAGTGTTGATAATGTCCCACTTTCGCAATCATATTTGCATAGTGCACAACAGAGTTTAGCAGGAAAAAAAATTAGCTTAAGTGCTGTTTTTCATCAGCCCTGTCAGTCTCATACTGTTTGCTTCATCTCAGTACACGGGGCATTTGGTGACAAATGGTTATGACATTTTTCATCTAAGCATTACGTCATAATATAATCGCTGTCTTCTGTCTCATGGCTGTATCCTCGCCACACGGCGGGAGAGGGGAGGGGATGAACATGGGAGCAGAAGAGAAAGAATTGGGATTTTTTGCATTTTTATTATTTATTATTTTTATTCTCCTGAGAAAATATATATATATATATTTTCAACCTCTCTCCCTTCCCCCCTGCTTGAGGCAGCATCGCCAGAAGTATTCCCGTGGGCAAATGGAAAGCATCCTGTTCCCATTGAAGTCAGCGGCAAATTGCTCGATATACAGGACCCGTATACAAATAGGGGCAACCTCTCTTTGTTCGGGGTATGGTGCCGCAGAGCAAGGACCACTGTCACCAGAGGTCTTCTTCTCCCTCCCAGCAAAACCAAGTTCCAACCCCCCTCTCCAATTTAGCCCCAGCACCACGATAAAGAATCTGGCTTTAGATTCTTTATCGCAGCAGTATTTTTAAAGGATAATTAAAACATTTCCTCAGCATTACTAGCTCAAGGAATAAAATCCCCAGAGTTCAGGAATAAAGCAGGAATAAGAGATCTCTGTAGTGATTTTGGTTTGGTTTTGTGTTTTTTCTCCCTGCCCTCAGCCACTTTTCATCTTGATTTTGTAACTGAATTTAGGAAAGCCATTTATTCCTAACCTGTATCAGTCAGAAGTTTTAACCTGCATTTTGCAGGGTATTACAGTGGAAATTCCTCATTTGGGGTTCCAGCTCCTGTTTCGCATGTCAAGCTTTACACTTCTATGGGTAAATACAGTTATATTAAAGCTTAGCATTATTAGGAACTGCGGTTTTAGCCTGAGCACCCCCTCCATACATTAAGTAATTCATCCTTATTGCCATTAGGAATTCATATGCTATTTTACGGAGGGGGAAGGGAGGGATGTATGCAGAGCACTGCTTACATTTTGCAGAGTTATTATTATTTTTTTCAGTGAATAGTGATGATTTACTCTAAGAAACCTCCTGGAGAAAGGTTTGAAGAACCTTTATGGGGAAAAAAAGAGATTTTCCTATATCATCTCCCTGCTACCGTGCAGCTCTTGCAGCCTTGCTCTCTGGGTGTGCAGTGCAGTACAGGACACATTCGCCTTTGCATTAATAACAGTCTAATAAAAACAGACAATATTCTTGCTTAAATGCATTGAGTTATGTAGATCCTAATTCTAGCACAAGAAGCAATGAAAGAAAAGCAGATATTTCGTCCTCGCAAAAAAACAAATCCTGTGATACAAATGCAAGCCGACATATGGTAAAAATTGCCTGCAGCCCTGCTGATTTACAGAACTGTTTTCACTCACAGATAATTCATTAAAAATCATTTCATACGGGCTGTATATACATAAAAAATATTTACTTGTGTAAATATCAGTCGTGAAGGTATTGCTTTTTTTTATCATTCTTTTCCCTTCTTTTTTTTTTTTGACAGCTGATGGGGGGGAAGAAAATCCAGAGATATCTGATTGACATAGGGGGAAGCAAAGGTATGCTTGGCATTCATCCATTCGCCTTGCGATATAGGTCAGGGCTGGGGGTTGGCTAGGACAGCTTTTAAATCCACTACCTGAACCATCTGCTGTTCAATGCCAGCTGAATCTGCGTATGGGAAACACACACTAGGCAGACATTTATATTGTGGCATACGGCACAAAAGGGACTAGGAAAGTGCTTTTACCTGATTCAGGGCTCTCACGCTGACCTATAGAACAATAGGAGCCAAGATAATGTATACACCAGAAGATATCATCGTGAAGCTGAAGCTGTGGGATTTCAAGGCCGTTGCTGCTGTAGCAGAGCAGCTTGGAAAATAAATAGCAAATTCCAGCAAGGGCGAGGCGAGTTTTCAGGTTTAATCTGCTTTGCAAATACTCACAAAATGACAGCGGCACAAAATGTGAAGGGGTCAAATGATGCGATGAGGTTTGCGGCTCCCAAATATGAATGGCTCAGGTATATCTGAGATGAGCACTGAGATCTCACTACTACCCCTCACATTTTGTTCTCTAAAATATGCGTTGCATTTCTCAAAACCCTTAACAAGGCTCCAGCCTGCCACTACATCGTTCCTTTTTTCTCTGTGCTTACTCCAATATAATTTGCTTACTTATGATGCATTATTTTAAACCTGCTCGGAGACCTTTAGTTGATTTTTCATCCCTCAAGGAAAATTCAGAAATAAATCATGGCGTGCAAGTGCTCTGGGGTGTTGTTTTTGTTTTGTTTTTTCTCTACAGCCGGTAGATGAAATAATATTATCAAAAATGTGGAAGGGAATAAGTAATTGAAATACGGATCTAGTCCATCGGCTTTCATGCTCCACAAAACCCTGCAGAATATTTGGGGGCTTAGAGATGGCTGCTCTTGGGGGAGCTGGGGGGTTAATTAGGATGAAATGGCTACTTGGGGAAAGAGGGAATGTAGGCTTGCATCCCGTGCTTGCATGCAGCCTCTCATGCCTGCACCCAGCACGGCGTCAAGGGGAGAAAGTTTGGGCCCGTTTCCTATGGGAATGAGCGCAATGCCATGCTGTTTGCTGTGGAGCAGAGGGCAGCTACCTCAACAGGGAGTTTTCATATTAAGCTGAACCTGAAAAAGAAGGTAAAATAAACTCTCCCTTTGCCATCGCAGTGTCTACATGGAGAAATCTTCTCCTGCTCTATTTATACACTGTGTAAATCAGTCTCCAGACTGTTACCATAGATAACAGAGCTTTTCTTCTGCTGTTGTCTCTAACAGCTTCTTTTTTCCCCCCACTTTATTTTGTGCGATTCCTACCTATCACCTCGGTGAGTAATTCTCCTGAGTTAAAGCAAATTACAACTTGGGAGCAAGCCGCGTTTTTCCAGAAGAGAGAGATTTTTCATCCCTCTCTTGCTGAATTTTGCTCCCAGTTCTCTCTATAGCCCTAAGAAATCCCGAAGAAAGGGGAGCTATTGGTGACTGCATCTGATTCCGATACGTATTTAACCTTCTTGAAGTCTCCAGGAATTAACTATTTAGGAGGTAAGCAGCTGACACAGGGATAGCACCAGAATAACACGGTCAGGCTGCTTCGCAGTGATGCCGATGCTTTCCGCAGAAGCCATCATTAATTCTCAGGAGCTTGTGCAGGACACATTGTCAAGGGCTGGGATTTTTATTTGAAATAAATAACTGAATAAATGGGGCAGGTCCCTATTTTGGGAACTGGTGGACGCGGCGTTTCCCCTCCCAGGGATGACGAGTTAATGGGATTTGCTGCTCCTGGCTGGGGGGACAAGCGGGGTTAATCTCTTCCTTCATGTATATCTCCACTAAGCTGTTTTAGGTTGTGTTTAGAGTTAAAGTTTGTCAGTATGGGCTCTGCCGGTCCGTCTCCCCCGTGCAGGCATGGGGCTGAACCCAGAGAGGTGTTGCAGGCTCTGGCTCTGCTGTCTTCACCCCATTGCACCTCCCAGCACCCAGAAATTCAGCAGAGCCCCAGGAAAAAAGTACAAAACATACAAAATTAGGTTTAAGTTTCACCAAAGCAGTGAAAAAGCTTGTGAAGGCTTTTAAAAACGCTGCTATTGTCACTCGGGGAAAACTCCCAGCGAGGCCCAGAGCCTATTGTTTGCTGCAATGCAATGTATCATGGAGTGAATAGGGCAGAAAAAGGACTCAGCACCCACCTGCAGGGACCCATTCCCCCAGAGTCACCTCCAGTAGTCATTAAGCTGATTGTGGGGATGTGGGCTTGGGCTTGTTTTCTTAAGTCCATGATCTTTTAGAGGCTGTCCTAGAAAGTGTTAAATAGCCTCACCTGACCTCCTCCAACAAAGCAAAGCTCCACATCCTTGTTTCAGGGCATACATCACCTCTACAGTTTTCCCTCTAGCACTGGGGGTGGAGCAGAGAAGTGAAATGTCATGGGAAAAAAAAAAGAAGTAACTCTAAATCCATCCGAATTTGCCTTGAAACCCTTTTCCCATCCCAGCCAGCCTGAGTGTGCATCCAGGCGATCCCGAGCAGGGCGCACAGGAGGGCTGGACACATATGCCATGCCATATGGAGCGGCGCGATTCTGGTCAATCGGATCTTTAGGAGTTTTATCGTTTAATTTCTTAATGTGCTAATACTACAGAGGGAGGGAATGGATCATAGGTTAAGTCCAAGGATTTGTGGTTTTAAGGGAACCTAATGTATTGTCAAGTGGGTTGGAGTCTGCTTTCAAATATCCCCAGCAAACACAGTGGGAAGTGGACAAGAGTGTGAACTAGAAAAGAACCTGGACGAATTAACTCAGAACGGGTTTATAATGTGGCATCCAGCCCCCATGTGAGTGGGCTGAAATTCAGGCTGAAAATGCCGGGTCCATTTTGCAAAGATATTTTGCCCAGTGCTGAGGGCAGTGAGCGATGCGAGCCCTGCTCTGGGTTTGCATCTCCAGCCACCTCCAGAGTTTTCCATATCCATGGCTTGGCTCTTTAGGCATCTCTTTTCCATTTGAAGACAAGAAGGATGGGTGGCAAAATGTCCCTGAGGCACTGATCCTCAGTTTCCCTATTTGTGTGAAGGGGGACTTGCATTTACTTCCTTCAAATTGCCACTTGAGATTGGTACTTTTGCAGATTCCCAAAGCATTTTGAGATCCTCCAAAAGAAGGTAGGTAGAGATAGAGCACTGTTACTTATAAAAAACATAGAAGTCATTTTGGCGGGGTGCTGAAATTGCAACTTTTCACCTCCAATCATTACCTCCCGTGAAATTCACATATTTATTTTTAGGTAAAACAGTCCAGGTCTCTATAATCTCCAAGACAGAAAATCAAGGAGGATATAAATAACATAATATTGCTGTGACCCCATCCCCAGCACAGGCTGCAGCAAGGTCCCCATCGGGCAGCTGCCTGTGGGCAGGGGCTGATGCTCCTGCGGCCCCTGGCTCCAGCTGTGGTTGGAAGCGCGTCAGTCTCAGAGGGATGCTCTGGCTGTTGGCTTCTGTCAGTGAGACCTTTAAAATCTGTGCTATATGATTCCTTATTTGAATTGCAAACAGTGTAAAGGAGGTATATGAGAAGCTGCTCATTCAGGGGAAATAGGGTTTGGGTCTTCAATTTAAGTAAATAATATTGTGTCATCTTTTTTGGAGGGTGACATTATAAAGGGAGAACAGCAAGATTCTTGCGTCCCGGCTTTTGGCTTTCATGAACAGTTTTAAACAAGTTTTAAAATTTTCATTTCCAGTATTTCCTTGAAAAATCCTACGATTTAGTGCATTAGATGAAATGTCATTAACGTAATGGTAACAAAACAGTACTACTGTTAAGCAGTACTAAGAAGAAAAGGCCACAGCTCACGTCCAGCTCAACACGAAGATTTAAGCACATAGGGCTTCCCTATCCCCCCCACCCCTCAATGCACATAGGGCTCTTGTGCTTATTCAGAGTGGGATGCTCTGAACACACGGTCTATGTTGAGGGTATGAACCTTGCGCTTCCATGAGGTTTTATCTCAGCAACTTCTAGGCCTCTATTGGGGAGTGTGAAAAAGAAGGGAGGCACATATTTGTCTTCATGCAATGAGAAGGAATATGAGCGCGATGCGGCGCGATTCATAGCTGAAATTACCTCAGCAGCACTGTTAGCAGTGGCTTGCGGAAAGAGATACCCGGAGCGGGCACATGCCCTTGACACGAAATCACCCGGCGAGTAATTAAGGATTTCCTGCCTCCAGAGCTTGCTTTAGCCAGGGTTTTAGCCTGGGTTACGCTGTGCAACACCCTGGCAAGGTTAGAGGGTCTGACAGGATGCTCAGGAAGGACCGGTGATGCTAGGAGCAGAGAGATATCACTGGATATAGATACATAGATAGACACAGCATGCGCTTCTCAGCACCAGTGTACGCCAGGACCTCACCATCAAAAAAGGCACTCTGCTCTCATTGAAATTCACCTTCAACGCAGTGAGATGGAGTGGATTTATCATTTTTAGGGGTGTTTATTATTATTGTTATTATTTCCCCCCTCCCATTCACTATCAATTGTCAGCAGAAAGGCTGCAAAAAAAAAGCGGAGGAGCCACTGCAGCCCGAGCGGAGCTGTCAGCTCCACGCCACTGCAGTGATGTCAGCTGCAAAACACAGCCGCTGCCACCCCCAGCCCCTCGCACACACGCACACCAAGTAGCAAGAAGAAGAATTCATAATTACAGTAGCGTAGCCATGAAACCAGCAGTGCTGGGGGGGCTGAGGCGGGGGGAGAGAAAGTGAAGCCTCATCCAAAACTGGTGCTTTATGATGATTTTTTTATTATTATTATTTCTTTTTTCCTCGCAAAGCTGCGCCCAGACCTGCAGCATCCTTTCTCCGCAGTGGGGTTTGGGGAGGCCGGGGCCGGTGGGGGGGGGCAGGGTAGGGGTTCCCCCCTCCCCAGCCGGGGTGGGGGTGGCGGGGGGGACTGGGCTGGGATGGGGGCTCTCTCCCGGCGGATCGCTCCTTGTTTTAAAAGGCAGCATTTCTGCGGACAACACCCGGAGCATCTCTGCGGGAGAGGGGCTGGGGGCGAGGGCTGAAGCCGCCTTGTTTTCGGCGCACGGAGTCAGCAGCTGTGATTTTTTTCTCCCCCCCCCCCCCCCGTTTTTTTTTTTCCATTTTTTTTTTTTTTTGGCTGAATAATCCTTTACGGGGAGGGGGTGTGCGGAGAAAGGGGGGGGGGGTAGGCTGGGGGAGGAGGGAGGGAAAGTGGATCAACATCACCGAAGGAGGACAGCGAGCGAGATTAGGGCTGGCTAATGATAAATGAGAAGGCGCCGCTGACAGCTCCTCTCTCCGCGCAGCGCCCGCCCGGCTGCTCCGCGCTGCGCGCTCCCTCCGCGCCCTCCAGCCGCCAGCTCCGCTCCCCGCCGCCGGCCCGACTTGATCCCCCCCGCATCTCCCCTTTACTTTCATATATATATAGATATATATATATATTTTATAAGCGTATATATAATTTTCACCTCCTCATAGAGCGGCGGGGGGGGACAGTCCCCCCTCCAGCCCCCAAGCATCATCCGCGGGATTACGCGCCTGGCCGCGCTGCTGCATCGGCTGCCGGACGGAGGGACCACGGTGGGGCTGCCGCAGGGGGTATTTCCTTCGTTTCTCGTATGGGGGGGGACGATTTGGGGTTGCGGTCAGGAGGGGGGGGGACGGGCACGACACCCCTCAGCGCCCCAAGGGAGAGGGAGGGTGCAATGGGGGCTGCGCCCCCCATTTTCATCACCCTTTTCTCCCACTTGGAGGGCTGGGGAGGGGGGAGCCGGGATGGTTTATCCGGAGGGGGGGGCGGCTCAGCCTGTGTTCCCCCTCCCCCTCATCGTACCCGGGTGACCTTTCAAATCCAAGCCCGGCTCGTACCTACCGAGGTGCATTGGCCAGCAAGGGCTGGGGGATGATGGGGAGGGGGGTGATGCACCCGGGCTCCCCCCCTCCCCCTGCCTCCCCCCTCCCTCCATCCATCCATCCCTCCCTCCCTCCCTGCTCCCTCCCTCCCTCTCTCTGCTGCATTTTGCATGAGCTATCTAGGTCATTAGCATTTTAGCGTATGCAAGACTTGACAAAGCTGATGAGAAGCCAGATGGGCCCCTCTCCTCTTTTTTTTTTGCACCACTTGGGATCCGAGCGGAAGGACTGACTGCAGCCGGCGGTCGGGGGCAGGTTCCTACCGCTGCCCGGCCCCCCCCCCGGCAGAGCAGAGCAGCGCGGCAGGGCTGGGGAA
>JASSUY010052326.1:0-44817 GCA_032466535.1 Forpus xanthops | reverse complement strand
AGCCTAAACATTCTAAGCCGTAACTACAAACACTGGTGTTATCAGCACTGTTCTCAAGCCGAAAATCCAAAACACAGCGCTGCACCAGCTACTACTTAAAGAAGAAAAATGACTGCTGCTGTCCAGTTTTGAACATTTTGAGCACTTAAAGAAAGATGCTGCTGAATTAGGTGAATCTAGCCATTTTCTCTATTTTCCTTTAAACTCTGGCAAGATTAAAGGAGCCAGGCTTGTTTGATCTCAAGAAGAGAGAGATTAAAGCAATCAGATTAACCATATTCAAAAATATAAATGGCAAAGAGGGCACAAATAACCTCAAAGAGAACAACAATAATCTGTCAATAAGCAGTGAGGAGTCTACATTGCATCAGGACAGATTTAGTTTAGATATTAGGAAATGTCTTAGAGCAACAACAATGAAGCATTATTACAGGTTATCTAGGTAAATGCTGGCATCTTTATTGCTAGGCTTAGGCTATGGTTAACTAATATTGCTCAGGAAAGATTAGGTATAGCTGATGAGTGGATAGATGGCCTTTCCAAGTCTATTCCTGTTTCTAATAACTCTATGTATATGTTGGATTAAATATCAGCATAATAAAAGAAACTCAAAACAGTCTTCAGCCACTGGATGTGATAATAGGCTTTTAGTATCAGAACATCAAAGTTGTAATTTTCTCTCCTTGGCAAAGCAGAGTGGGAACTAACCCTTTGCACAGGCAGTGCAGGCATTTGGCTAAACTACCAAATCACTGAGCCCAGCAAAATAACACAGTCCTTCTCTCTGTGCCATTTAATCCAGAGCCCAGGAAACCAGGCTGGGGAGAGCAAGGTAGATAGACTGAGTTCATCCTAGGGTGAAGGACTCTTCACAGGAGCATCGCCTCCATTCTCTGGAAGAAGAAGGTGTATCAACAGGTTGGCTCAAATACAGCACTGTCCTTTTCTTTCCATTTGCTTTTCCTGAGGCAGAAGTAGAATCACAGAATCATAGAATAGTTAGGGTTTTAAAGGACCTTAAGGTCATCTAGTTCCAACACTCCTGCCATGGGCAGGACACCTCCCACTAAACCCACCCAAGGCTATGTCCAACCCAACCTTGAACACCGCCAGCGATGGAGCACTCACAACTTCCCTGGGCAACCCATTCCAGTGCCTCACCACCCTTACAGTAAAGAATTGCTTCATCAGATCCAATCTAAACTTCCTCTGTTTAAGTTTGAACCCATTACTCTTGTACTATCATCACAGTCCCTAATGAAGAGTCCCTCTCCAGCATCCCTATAGGCCCCCTTCAGATACTGGAAGGCTGCTATGAGGTCTCCACGCAGCCTTCTCTTCTCTGGGCTGAACAGCTCCAACTTTCTCAGCCTGTCTCTATATAGGAGGTGCTTCAGTTCCCTGGTCATCCTCGTGGCCTTTCTCTGGACTTGTTCCAACAGTTCCATCCTGACCCACAAACTGTCTACTGACTGCTCACCTGTCCCCAGGCAGAGTTCCATACTCTTCGGCCTATCCCTAACATAAATCGCAACTCCCCCTTCCTTCCTGCTGGGAATGTTTTTTCTAAAGAGCCTGTAACCTTCCATTATAACACTCCAGTCACAGGAGCCATCCCACCATGTTTCTGTGATGCCTTTTATATCATGCCCCCATAGGTGTGCACACATCTCTAATTCCTCTTGTTTTTCTCCATGCTATGGGCGTTCGTATAGAGGCATCTGAGCCGAGCTACAAATAAAGCCAGTTCATTGGCTAGAGCAGCTGGAATATCTCTACATTGCTTCAAGCATTTATTATAGGTGTTGGCAATTGACTGGGAGTGTTGGAATGATGCCCACCTCCCCCAACACATCTAGTTTAAAGCATCCTTGACCAGCCTGGCAAGCCTACTAAATCCCCTCTTCCCTTTCTTTGTCAGACCAGCTCCACCAGCCCCCAGTAGACCTGGCCTACTACTTTGAGTCCTGTGTTCAAGGTACCCAAACCCCTGGCTATGGCACCACCCTTCTAACCATTTCTTAACCTGGCCAATCCTCCTAGCCTTTTTAAGGTCCTCCCCTCTATTCTGGACAATTGACGAAAAAACAATCTGAGCTCCAGAGCCCCTAACCACCTCTCCCAGGGCTCTACAGTCCTTCTTCATGATCTCTGGGCTACTGCTATCTATATCAGTAGCACCCACATGGATCACTAGAAGTGGGTAATAGTGGGACTTACTAGAGCAGGAAGCCTCTCTGGAGCATCTCTGATCCATGCGCCTGATAGGCAGCACATCTCCCTTGAGACTGGGTCAGCCCGACAGATGAATGCCTCTGTTCCTTTCAAAGTAGAGTCCCCTACTACTACACCAGTAGTGATCTTTACCACTGCATCAGCCAGTTGTTCCTGGTGCAAGTCTATTTCCTCATTAGCCCCGTGCAGGACAGCAAAGCAGGTCTAGGTGGGCACAACAGATTTAGGAGGAAGCCCCTTGCTTTTAATTGTCCTCGTTGTCTTTTTTTTTGTTGCTTTCTTCTGTTATTGTTTCCCAGCTTTCTAGGTTAGCGGCCTACTTCCTCCTTCCATGAGCTACAGTGAACGCTTGAGGCCCCTGCACAGTTTAGTCCTGGAGCAAGCAATACTGCTTCCTCTTAGCATCCCTGACATCTTTCAGCCTATTGACAGCGTCCTGCAGCTCAGCCCCTGCTTGCAGTAGAACCTCCACAGGGAGCACCGAGTGCAGCCCTGCCCGTTGTGCACCCTCCGCTCAGGACAGCGATGCAGGCATTCTCTGCACTCCGAGCTCTGTGCTGCATCCTCCCCTCTCATTGGCTCTGCCTGGGTGCTTACTCTGGCCACCGCTGGGGCAACCAGAGCAGAGCTCCCAGACCAGACCCTGGTCATATGGCGAGTGCTCACCGTCCTGCTCACCTGCCCGCGTGAACTGCCGCACAACCTACCTTGAACTCGCCGTGGTCACAGTGCTCCCTGGGGCAGGTTTTTACCCAGCCAGGGCTGGTGCTGCTCATCCTGGCTCTGCCCCATCTGAGCCAGCTGTCAGCTGAGCTGCCGGCTCCTGGGCAAGCCTTGTCGAGGACTTGAGGCTCCCTCGGTGGCTTTCGCTGCTCTGAGTTTAAGCTCCTGGACGCTGAGCTTCTCCCCAATCAGGTGTTGAAGGCGTCTTCTCTCGAGCTACTCACCACTGCAAATTATGCAGTTAGAAGTACGCTTTTACGTTCCTTACCCTGTTGAGAAGCCTGTGCCAGCTTTGCAGAAGAGGGGGTAACTTTCCCAATAAACTTTCACGCTGTGACCTGCTCAACAGCCAAAATTTTACCAATTCTTTTGCTAAAGTTGCCCTTGTCTGGAGAATACAGACATCTCAGAAGACAATTTGAGGGCTCTCGAAGTCCTTCCCTGTAATCATGTGTTACAAACCAACTGGATTGTGAATTGAAGATAATTGGATTCACTGATATAATGAGATAAAGACCCATGTGACAATTAATAATTCTATTAAATAAAGTTCTATTTTTTTTTTTGTAATGTAAAGCTACATGTAATAGAAGAGAAGAATGTCTTCTTTATCAGCTTTTCACAGACAAGCTAGATGAACCCTGCAGACTCCTGCCTGCACTCAGCCTGACTTCAACCGGGTTGTTTGAAAGTATGTGAATCTAAGTGAATGGACAGGCACGGATGTGCAAGAGGCACTAATAGATATCAATAGGGTAAACCCAGCAAATCCTTATGCTGTGTGATGTGCCAAAAGTCATGTGGCCATACAGTGTCTTTGCATTCTCCCATTTTGATCAGTTGTGGATATACAGAGGTGCAAGTCTTCCTAAGTACAGTAAACTTCTTCCTTGAAGCCTAGGATCACTGTGCATTGAGCATCTCCTGCCATTCAAAGTAGAGGCTTTTCAACAGAATTCCCTCCTGCATTCTAGAGACAGAGATGTGGTACATGTAATGCCATAATATTGGACTCCTTGGGACAGAAGTATCACAGCAAGGGATAAAAATGCAGCTGAACCTTTGTGGTTCCACTGGGCCCCTGGTGGCATCACCAGACAGAAAGTTCAAAGCCCGAACTGGTGTCAGGTTTTTGAAGGACATATTTGGTGATTAAAGAGTTCAGGTATTCACTAAAGCTTTCAATAATATTTCAAACAACAAAACTCACTCAGAAAGATGAATGTATAATGGATCAATAAGAGGAATGATTTTTGAGCTGCCAACCTGTTCTTTGCAGTCAGAAGTTAAAGATGAAGTGGAGATATTTTCTGTCAATCCATGGCTTTTGAGAAATTATTTAGCCTCCACCAAATCACTTTGCTGCTATCCTATCATTAGTAATTAGATATAAATAATACAGATGCTTTGCTCATGCAAAAAAGAACCTCAATAGCATGTTAAGGCTCACCAATCTTCAGTTCCAGTCTTCTGTCACTTTCTGTGCTGTGTCAAATAAATCCTGCTGCCTATCAGCAAGGCTGAACACATATATGTTGCAATTAAAAATGGTCTGAGGTGGACACTTCTGGCTCTTGGAAAGTATTTCAGCAGTCCACACTGAATGGCATATGCTAAATTCCTAAGCATGTTGCAACTATGACGGTCTACAGATATGACAGACACAGACTACAGGAAGAAATTATACCCTCTTTCTTTTTGGAGCAACTTTATCAGCTGCTGGAAAAATAGCCAAGTTTTCAGGACCAAGCTTCTCTGTAGACAGAAGCTTGTCTGTGTTTTTACAGCCAAATCAGTGGGTCTAACCAAAGATTTCTCCCTTCCTAATAGATTTTCCCCACTGCAGCCTCGTTGGCAGGACTCATCAGTACTTGCTAGTGGTGTGTGCCGGGTTGTGCTGCTGTCTGCTCTGGGAGCCTCCATGGGATTGCAGGCACACTGGACACAGCAGAAGCAGGACAAGGCAGAGATGTAACAGCAGGAAGTGAGTGGGGTAAGGAGGGAAAAATCTTACCAGTTGCCCCTCAAAGCTCACCTCTACCAAGCACCATTCAATTTCTCTTCGGTCCTCAGGCACCCCAGCTTTGCCCCTCGTTTGAGCATTTCTGCCATCTCTTTCCAACCTGCCTTCAGCCCCACTGCTTTGCTTCCATCTTTCTAGCAAGCCCACTAGCAGTGGTTTCTCTCAACCTCAGCAGCAGTGGTCACCCAGCAGCCCCCTGCTCCTTGGGTACCAATTAGGAGCCATCACTTGCTATAGACACTGAAGATGAAAAAGAAACACCACAGCTCTTCACTAAGCACAAGTTCAAAGCTGTTCTTTACAGGGAAACAATGAATCAAAGTCTCAAACATGAGAGAGAAATTATAGCAGAATAAATCATATCACTGCAAGAACAGTTCAGAAGCGCTAAAAGAGGCAATACAAAACCTGAACATTTCTTCTTAATGTTAAAATAAGAGATTTAATGTTATGAATGGAGCATAAGGAACTATTTAAAAAATGCCCAAAGTTTTTAATTCACCTGCTGCTTTTGCAGGTTTGAAGACTTCAGCTTCTATTCAGTTTGCTCAAGTCCAAAAGTACTTCAGGTCCTGCATTAACTGGACCATATTTCACAAAATATGGCCTAAGTACCCCTTTTTTGCCCTCTTTTATCTATTTACTTGGACTTGAATTTGTGCTAAATGCAGGACTGTGAAATTTTTAAATGCCGGGCCAACCTCATAATGAGGAAAAGGAGTCCAAAGAGGACTGGTACATACAGAGAATCTCTCATCCTGAAGCTATTTTCACCTTTGTCCTTCACTGTGCACCAGTCATGGTGCACAAAAGCATCCATTTCTACAGCAAGCTGCAGTTCTGGGAGCAAGACACTTCACAAGTTGGTGCTGGTGCTCCAGCTGCTGTATGCCCTGGAGGCTGTTTTTTGTGAAGAACAAAAGAGTTATCCTGTGCCCAGAGTAAGGCCTTTGTCTTGCACACACCGAGTGCTCTAGCTGGTGCCTAGCTACCTTTATTCTTAGGAAGCCAAATCAATATTGCCCTCCACTGCTCCTGAAATTAGTTTAGCTGCTGATGTAAGTTGGACAAAATTGCTGTTAGTTCCATCAGGGACACTTTGAAACCAAGGCTTGGGTTCCTGAGCTGTGTTGGTGTTGTTCCTTTTGTGCTATGACCTCTTGCTTTTCAGCCTTAGGTGTAGTGGGGACAAGTGGTGGTGATGTGACCGTACAGTGGGAGAGGTGTACAAGCAGCGCCACTTCTTGTGGAGACCAGCAGGCTGTGAGGAATTTTTGGTTAGGGGATCAGTTGCTCAGCTTTTACTCAGAGCTCAATCAGTGTGAGCTCTGGCATCGTCCAACATGACATTAGTGAATGAAATTGCTGTTGTCAAACAGTGACACTGCCATCAGGTCCACTGAACATTTCAGATCTCTGAAGCTTGTGATACTATGTTGAAAACCCATGTCCTCAACTATTACATCTGCTGATGCTCACTGCTGGCTGAGGAGGTGAGGAGCCCTACTTACAAAGCCTCCAGGCACACCCTGTGGATGTGGATGTGCACTGTCTCCAAGGAGCCTCAAGTGAAGCCAGTATCACTTGGATCACCCAGCCAAACACCAACATCCAACAGCCCCATGCTAACAGCAAGGGAGAAATGTGCTCCTACCCATCATGTTGTCCTCTGCAGGCTGCAGGTTTGCTCCTCAGAAGTGTGGTGTGAAGGTGTGTGATTTCAGCAGATTTTACCTGCACGCTGGTGATGCAGAGGAAGCCTGTTAGAAGATAGGTATTTCTGGTACAGCGAGCAGCAGTGAAATGATTAACTGTCCTGGCATTTAAGTGACCATAATTAGGCTTCCTGTGAAAAGCCATTTGAGATAAATAATAGAAATTCACACCTATCTGAGTCCTACAGCTTTTCAGCCTATTTGGGGCAGGCTGAAATTAGGTGTGTAAATCTCCTTGAGTACCCCTGCAATTGCCTTAAGGAGCTCTGGCAGTCATTGGCTTGGCCTCCCTAGCTCAGTCTTTTAACCTGCTGTTCCAAGCATCAACTCCATGAATAAAAATGTTCCTGGTTTGCAAGGCATGATTCCCGGAAAATTACTCTTCTAAGGACCCACAAATCTTACTTCTGTCTGAGCATGGCTTGATACACCTAGAATAGCTGTGGGAAATAGGTCCAGCCATGGCTGGTTGAAGTATGAAAGATTTTAATATCGATACACTTCTTGTGAGTTATCATACATAAGAAAAACTTCTTTAATTTCCACCATTGGTCTCTTTCAGTGAGGTTGGAAGAGCTGCACAGGAACCATTTGGACGCCAGAGAGGCTTCTTACAGAGTTAAGGACTTAATTTTAGGATAATTTTCAGTAAGTCACCAGAAAAGATTACAGGCTAAGGGGCTTTGCAGGATACTACAAATTATATCACCCCTTCCAGGGCTATCTGTATATCCACCGTTGGTGCAATAAATGATCTCCTGGATACAAGAAGACAGGGAGCAACTGATGTCCTTGCAGACTACAAGAGGTCTGTTTTCCTGACAAGAGAGGCAGTGAGAGCTACAGTTGTTGTTCTAATGCAGTTAATGGGTGACAGTATGCTAATTAGTCAGATTAACTAAGCAGGTGAGTCATGTACTAACCCTTCTTGAAGGAAAGTGCCCATTTTGAGATGCTAAATGAGAACATAAATGCAATCAGGTATAGAATTCTTGAAAGATAAGACAAGAGCAGACCTGCTTGTTAATGGAGACAGTGAAATTAATTCTGCTTTGGAACAGGGTGCACTTTTTCATATTCAGGGTTCTTCTTAATAGGGAAAGGTTCAAAACCTTCAGATCTATACAGTGCATTTCACTCAGGTCTAAGCTTTAATGACCTAAAATAACAGATATTTCTGATATTCCCTGCTATGTTTGCACCTTTGGAAAGGCTGCTTCTTTTTTTTTTTTTTTTAATTAGAGGCATTCAGATGTTTCAAATGAAGACAAAACTATAATATCCTGAAAAGCTCTCTCATCTATAATGGATGGGAAAGTATTAAACATGTTTATTATGAATGCTCAAGCACTTATACTGAAAAAACGCAGTCCCCACATCTGAGAGGTCGGCATCGATGCTCACTGGGACCACAGGTGTGGTCCTGCTGCAGTACTGGGAGTCATTGCTGAGTTTGAAGTAGATCTGTGCCACTGTGTCCTTGTTTTCTCTGTGACCACCTGCTCTCTGTGTGTTAGCCTATTTTATCCTTTTGTTCTTCATCACTCATCACGGTGTGAGGATCAAAGAAACGAACAAGTGGTGCTTGCAGCCATGTCTGGGGTACTTTGTGTCCTGAGCTGAACATGGTTCAGCCAGGAAGCCCCAATGTTTGGTCTGAAATACTTGTCAGCTTTCCAAGTGCCTGACACGCCGAGAGGAGAAAACACCAGGCCTGTCTCCTCGTATTGCTCAATACATGTTTGCTCGTGCCAGCACCCCCAGCAGTCCTTTGGGCACTGTGGGGCTTGCAGATGCATGCTGCCGAGGATGAAAGCCAGTGGGGAGGTCAGGCAGTGCTGTGAGGAGGTTCTGTGCAGAAGCTCTGAGGGAACAATGCCCTGGGGAGTCCTGTAGTCATCAGGACATTGTGAAAGAATGCGGGCCTTCCCACAAGTACCCTTGGGCACTGAGTTCACCATTAAAATATTCTGTCCTATACTTGTTTTTGAACATGCTCTGTTCATTCATCATTTGCCAGAACTAGTCTTTTTTCTGAAAGATTTCTGACCCTTCCAGTCAGATTTCGAGGCGGCTGCTTGGCAACAGGATGCCAGAAGTGCTGGCTCCACCGGTCTGCCTTCTTTTCTAACCCAAAGTCTCTCCAGTGCCACTGCAGTGGCCACTGGTTTCCACCCCAAAGGTGGCTGCACTTAGGTGATTGGTGAACTGATGCCTATATATATTTGCAATTCTCTGAAGTGCCTTGAGGCTTGCAAAAGGCACTATATAAATCAATTAATAACAGTATCAGAGGTCAGTCAGCCAATAAGAATACAATTTAGTTTAATGAGAGATAAATGAGACAGACAGAGTGAGAGGCAAAGGGAGCTTCAAGGCTCCCTACTTGGCGCCAGGCTCTAAATACGCTGGCTCCTCGCTTTATCACAGTTATCATCAGAAACACAGCAGATAATTGTGTCATTGCCATTTCTTAGTCCAGTGTTATATCTATTACTGGTTTTGATGTCTTACTCAGCTCTGTACCAGTACGATTTTAGGAAGAGTGTACATTATTTTCATGAAAACAAATATGAGCATGAGGAAGCATTTTTCCCTTGCGTGCAATTCCTACTAAAGAATTTACATTCTTCTAATTTACTGGTTTACTGCACCACTTAGTGCACTCCTGAGATGTGCAGAATGTCCTCGCAGTTAAGAATGTGCAGATGAAATTTACCCTTTTTGCACTGAATTACTCACTCTTCCCTTAGAAGTCACCATGCTCTTTCCTCCCTCTAAATCTCCTTTAACCACTCTAATAAAAGACCAGATTATTCTGCACGGTTACAAAATGGATCCAAAATGGATGGTTGGCAGTTTTTTTTCTGGATTTTAGGGTAGATATATATTTTTGACACCAGTGCTACTAAACAGGTGAATAAAAAGACATTGTTTTACATTTGATTCTTCCTATTTATTATGTGAGACTGTGGATGTAGGAATAAAAATTCTCTTCTCTAGCCCCAGACAAAAAGCTGGGCTATATAACCCTCATTAAAGCAGCATTTGATAAGTTATCAGAAGACACAGAGGACATAGGCAAATAACCTCAAGTAGGGTAGGACGGGATGGGGGATACCTGTGTGGCAAAACAAGGAAGTGTTTTGTGTTTGTGCTACGCCAGCATCCACAGCCTTTTGCTGTGTCTGTGTGCCCCACAAACCTGCTGGGGTGTGCTGGATGATGCCTTGGGCCCTGCTGCTCTGGTTGTGCAGTCTGAAGAGCTGTTAGCGAAGGTGCCAGCTCCTGTCCAGCCCCTGCATGTGTTCTTTCTGGGGGTGCACAGGGAGCTTGTGCTGGGTTCTGAGAAGTGTTCCAAGGCTCTGTATTATAGGAACAGCCATTAGCAGCAGAGCATGAAACATGTATCTAAAGCAGAATAAAACAGTATTGAAGCACTCTTGGTCAGCGAGCCCATATAGGGCAGGGCTGACTTGGGCTACAATTCAGCAGTTTAGAGTATCATTACATGCAGAATCAGCTCACCTGGTTTATTCCTAGAAACTTACTTCTTTTTAGCTGCTTCTGCACGTACTTCATGTCTCTTCATCTGGCAGTTGCCTACATTATGCCGTAATGGGGTACTTGTTCAGATCTCAAGCCCTGTGACCATGGTGAAAGGAGGCAAAGGAGGTAGAACAGACCTTCCTAAAGCTCTCTGACAAAAGCCAAAGGCAAATGGAGCTTACTTCACACATCACCACTTCTGAGGTTGCATCACCCCAAAATTCCACCAACATTTTTGAGTCTTTTCACGTGCCTCAGAACAGAAGTCTGTGCAAATCTGTGTCTGTCTGCTTCACACTTAGGTAATTCACTTGCAGCAGCTCAGATCTGGACATAAAAGCATTTCTTCTGCAAGGGGGCTGCTCTTTGTTCTCTCTCCTGTGCCAAAAAAAAGCCAGCCCTGAACACTGTGACAAAGGATTAGCTCAGGCCAGGCTGCAATGTAAATAGCCAGACAGAGAACAGAATGGTTTCTTTTATCAAACTTAACATCCCAAAGCTCTACTGATTTTGTTGTCATTATGATGGTGATTAATTTGACCCAGAGTACTGCCACCCACTGTTAAAGCCTTCGCTGCATCCCTGTTGATAGCTCTCATGACAGAGATTACAGTCTGCCACTGCGTTGTCCATAATTAGTACTTGTCAAAATGAGATTTGCCTATGGTAGCCCACTGTCCCTGAGAAACCCATTCAAAATTAAACACACTTTGAAAAATAGAGGACAGTTCATCCTCTAATTGGAACCAATGAGTACACATTGAAGACTCTTTTTTTCTCATCTATAAAGTGTTGTTCCAGGTCTAAAAAATGACCAGTGTCCTCTGGTGAAGTACAAGGGCACTGATTCCATTCTGCTGCTGGGTCTAAGCAAGTTTGCATGGTTAAATCTCTAAAACAACACAGTTTAATTGCTTCATCTGAAACAGGCCGGGGTCAGGGCACAGTGACAGTCCCTGCCACATGGCAGATGTCAGTGCTGCCGAGCTCTGACCGACAGGCCCTCGGGAAGGCAGAGGCTGGGCACAGCTTGGAGAATAATACCTTGTGCCAGTGGGATACCCAGGGAGTCATTTGGAGGGATCATCACACATTTCCAGGGAATGGAGAAGAGGAAGGGAAGCCATGCAGCCCGTGGCCTGCCTAGTGGGCTGGCATTGAAACGCAAGGTTTATATTGACTGGGCTGTAGGCTAGTCTGAGGCTTCACTCATTGACACTTCAGGCTGGAGTAGGCACAGAGTCTAATATACATCCACTTTGCAGGCCAAGGCTACAAGACTTTATTATTCCTTTTACTCCACCGTAAGAGGAATTGCCAGTGTTACTGCAACCCTGCATGCTAAGGCTCAGAAACCACATCCAATATCACTAAGGATTACAGCAAAAGGTTTTCTAATTGAACTTTGAACCACCAGGTCAGGGATGGACATGGTAAATGTGCTCAGAATAAGTAACCATGCTGGAATCAGCTGAAGTTGATGTCCTGTGATATTTTTCACAGGACAAACCGGAGAGCCGGTGTTTTTGTGATTGGAAGAATGAATACACAGAGCTATGAAAATTATTCTGCCTACAAGAAAATTATTCTCTACAAGAGGAGGGAATCCAGAGCTCAACACTCTTGTGCTAGTCAAAACAGACCACTGCTGGAGGTACTGGCAATGTTCAGTAGCTCTTGAAACCAGTGGAATATACCATGGCACAAGTCAATGCTTGGAGAATAATTCACAAAGGGTGGTGGTTTGCCAGACATAGTTCTTCACAAATGTATTTCTTTGTACTCCACTAAAAGCAGCAAAAGAGTTTAAAAGACAACAGTAATTTACTTTTTTTTTTTTCCTGAGTGCCCAGTCCCTGATAAAGGTGCCACATTTTCCTACAGCAGGTTAATTAATCTTTATGCAGTTCTGTATGTAAACTTACAGATTTGGGCTCTGCATCTGAAACACAGCCAGATTATGGTTTTCATCCTCCTCTTTGGTGAAAGTGCTGTTAAGAAGAGGATGTTTTGTCTTGAGTAGTGCCAAAACCCCAGTCTGATCAGCCCTGACCTGAGCAAGTTACAGGAAGGCTTACTAGGGCAGGAAAGACCCCACTGAAAAGCATCATCAGTCCACTGCCACCCTGGACTGCATTACTGCACATTACGAAATCTGGTCTTCCCTGCACCGGTCAATGTGCAGCTGAAGACATGGGCCAGCTGGAGATCAGCTAAGAAGGGAAAAATCACACAGCTGGTAGAGGTGAAATCCACAGGGAGAAGAGACTGAGGGAGGAGAGACTGAGTCATGGGCCTAGAGAAAAATGAAGACTGGTAGTCTCTGGGCTTGCAAACAAAAAAAGCTGCTGCAAAAAGCATAGGAATAAGCAGTCCTCCTTACCCACTGAGACCAGAAGGAAAAGCAGCTTCAAGCTCTGCCACTTGCGAAAGTTTTAGGTGATTTAATTGCAGAGTTTAGTTTTTGGAAAATACTTGTTTTCTCTTTTAGGTTCTTCCTGGAATCATCTCTTTAAACTAATGAGACATTTAAGCGAGACATTAGGAAGTATTCTCTGATGATGACGATGACTACATCCCGTCACGCATCGCTACGAAGGTTAAGGCGAGTCAGCAAACATCTGCTGGGAGAGTGCTGGGCACTGCTGACCCCGCCGTGGCATGGGGGAGGCAGAGGACGACCCTGGCAAGCCCCAGTCAGCACTGCTTCATATCAGACAGCAAGCCTGCAGATTTACTTTCACCCTGAAGGTAATCAGTCAGTCGTGATTTTGACCTACAGTTTAATGTGCTCTCTTGCTATAGTTACAGACATCCTCCTTCTGGTTATGCTTCCTGCTGCGACCAATGGCATCTTTGCAGTTAAAGAGGTGCTTTTTAAAGGAAAAACATCCAAGTTTCAGTGCTGTTACTGAGTTTACAGTTCTAGCAAAACCAGCAGCACAGCAGTCCTTGCTATGGTCTATGAACCTGACAGTTTCTAGGTGCAAATGTGTACATGTATATTTATACACCTTTCCCAAAACCCTTAAATATGAAAGCAACAATTTTTCTGTTACTGTTTATGCAACAGATCTCAGTCTCAGTACTCACTATTCGCAGTGAAGTATGTTTGAAGTTCACTTACTCCATTCGTACACAATATTTTTGATCAGCCAAAGCTTTTTTTAAAACTTAATTGTTCTGCACAAATGCAAACAAAAATGGAAATGAGTTTGCAAAGCATCAGGAACTGAGTACTACACCAGATACACCACGATATTAAGCAAGCTTTACAACTACAGTCCTTCTAGTGTGGTTTTCTGCAAGATGCTTAACGGTGGTACGAGGAACCACTTCTTAAAGACAAAACCATAAGGATTTTAAAGGTATTTTGCAAAATAACCTCTACCATTAATAAATACTCCTTTCAAAAACACTGCAGTGATTGAAGATATTTCTCCAAACTGAAGAATAGGTTTTTAGTTAAAATGATGACACCACTTTAAAAGAATTTAATTGACTTTTGTGTGTGTGTGTATGCTAAAATAAAATTCGGAAAAATGCTACATTTGTTTTAATCTCTTCTCCTTATTTTCACTTTCTAAATAGGTTCCCTGTGTCTGTTCACCTCTAAGCCCAATTAAATTCAAGGGCAGCAGATCACAAAAGCTAATGCTACTTGACCAAAATTTCTACTCTGTGTGGCAAGAGAATCAGCAGAAAGGAGCTCAAGTTTTGTTTTTTTTTTGCTAGATAAGACTGCAGATGTCATCTAGATGCTAATTGAAGTCATTGTACAATCGTGTTAGATGCCCTGTTTTCATTCAATATTGTGGCAGGTAACATAGTATCTGTGTTCTTCAAGAGAGGATCGATGACACAAAGGTAGTTTTCTGCTGCAGGGAGAAAGCAGACAATTAGAAAATCACTGTGTGTATTCAATCTCTGTTTACACTGGTTGACCACATCTCTTGCAAGCATACGTTTCTCTCTAGCTTCAGAAATACACAAATATATCAGCACCAGAAGTCTCCTCTCGTTTTAGTTTGCAATTCAGGATTGCTTTATTAATCAATGCAAGATGCATTCATTGAACTGGATTAATCCTGCATAAGTAATTTTGAAATTTCCTGCTGAAGTTATTTTTCATTTCTGGGAACAAATCATTTATTTGGATTTTCATATATCAGGATCACAGAGATTTGCCACAGTCAGATTTTAATTTTAGTTACATCTGAGCTGGCTTATATATTAGGGCATATAGTTTTGCATGAGAGCATCTTCTAAAATCTGTAATTGGTGTGGAACACTGACATGCACAGAATACATCTGACAAGGTCCAGAGAGTTAGGTTCAGTTTCACTGATCAACATCTATGCTGCAGATTAACTGAATCTTTTATGGCATTACAAGCCCTCCAGAATTCATTAGTGTACTTTCCCTCTACCCACTCTGACCTCCAGTGCTGCTGTTGCTGCTTCCTTCATTTGGACCTGGGGCTGAAATACTGACTCTTTTCCACTGCCACACTAACAGTAGAAATGAGAATGTGTATCTTAAAACTGCTCAGGAGTGTATATGCTGGCAATTACTGGCCTAGTCTCTTTAGCACTGTTTGGGATTTCTGTCTCCTTTGTCATGGCTTGTCCCTTAAAAGCAACGTAACTAGAGTACTATGCTGGCGAGTGATTATAATCCAATACAAACTGGTGTATGTAATGAGGTTTGGCACAGGTTTTTCTCAGAAATTGGCTCACAGATACAGCTAGCCGAGTAAATTGTTGTACTTAAAGCAGGAAGAGGAGACAAACATGAAGGAAAGCAAAGACAGGTTTCAGGAGGTGGGTGCATAGCACCTTTGAAGACAGTGCTATAATCAATGGAAAGTGTACTTCTGAAATGTCATTTTTGCCTTCCTTAAGAGTACGCAGATGGTTGAAAGTCAGCAGCAGTCCAGTCTTCTCACAGTTCTCCAGCTATGAATGGGAGCACAGCTCAGGATCAGGGAAATAGCTCCTATTTACTGACTTGTCTGTTGCTTTCCAGGCCCACCTCTGCGGAAGTACCTAGTCATGTTCGTCATGCTGAGGAAAAGAAGATTAATCTGTGGCAGGAAGGACAGCACAAGAGAATGGAGGAACACTTCAGGTGTCCCACTCCCAAAGACAACTCTTGTCTGAGAATCAGCAGTGGAAAGGACACTTCCCTCCAGCCCAGCAGGTCCCAAGACTTCCTGTGCCTCCTGCCAGCAGCAGCAGTTCTCCTCCCCTACCACCCTTGCTGGCTGTAGCTGGGTGCTTGCCACAGCCCAGGAAATGCAGAGGTGCCACTGGGAATCTCTTTCATGGCTTTTGTCACTGGAAGCCTGAACACTGTAACACCAAAGTACTCTGCTGATTTGATCCTTCTGCTTGACAGCTAGACCACTGTAAATGATTACCTGAAGAAAACAGGAGCAGTGCCATCACCAAGTACTTAGTTTCATGCTTATTTCATGTCCTCTTATTGCATTTTCTCCTGTTTCTCTTCTGCTCTTTGTATCACCCCTCCTGTCATTCCTTCCCAGGCTTGCTCTGATGTGTGCTTCTCAGAAACCAACTTTGCCTTCCTCAGTACTCCAGCTCTTACTTTCTCTATGCCCTTATTTCACAAGAACTTCACACTTTCTCCTCTTGCAGGCTTTCCTTCTCTGTTTTTGCTTTCATTCTTACCTCTTCTTTCTCACTTCATGCCCTTCCTTTCTAAATGATACCTGTCCACTGCTCCTACCTTCTCTTCCTCCTTCTTCTCCTGCACTACTATAAAAAAAAAAAAACATGCAACAATCTCTCATCCTTCGTTTCTCTTCTGCAATAAACTCATTAATGAAACAGTCCTATTCATTTTGCTGTATTACCATAGTTGCTGCTGACTCACCTTTCCCTTCTTCACAAAAGATTTGAACAAACTGATCCCCTCTTGTTAGACCAGACTTTCATTGTGCCCTCATCCCACCACCAGTACAGCTCACACTTGCTGTAAGGACTGCCTTTTTGTTTCTCAGGGCACTCACTGCGTTTGCATAAGACTGTGGTTCCTGACAAAGGTTCACAGGCATGAATGAATAACTAATACATGTAGTACATTAACTGGTATTGATAACGATTCTACTTCCTGGTAAACCCCCTGCTTTTACCTGCCGATACCTCTAGTCCCAACTCCACTACTTTTTACTCGTGCTAGCACTTCACCTCCAAGAACAGAAGTACCTATAAGTAGAAGGCTATCTCCATAGGAGAGACATTTTGAAGAGGGAAGAAATCACTCCAACTAGCATTAAATTCCCCAAAATAAGACTATATTTAGTGTAGCGATGTCCTTTTCACTTATCTTACCATGGGACAGAGGAAGGCACAAAGCGGTGTGAGGCAGAGGCATTCCTAAGATGTCTCATTGTATCCGTAGGCTTCTGAGGTCAGACCCTGCCTGCAGGCACCCAGGTGGGGCTTTCCCTGCTGGAAGCACAGGCCAGGCATAGGTGCTCAGAGGGAGACTGACTCTCTACATTTTACTGTGTCAATGCATTTACAAGTGCTGGAGAGCAACGAGGCTGTTATGGATGGCCACAAAACAAAAGAAATTTACACATCTACATGATAAAAAAAGTTCCAAAGAATTTAATGTAGATATTATTTATACATACACTTTATAAGTAGGAATATGGCAGACAGTTGAATTAGTACATAAAGTTTTATTTAAAGTTTCCCCCCTACAAGCAAGCTTCATTTACACAGTCTAGTACTGTACAAAATTTACATTCTTTGTGTGACTTATTCAGTTAGCACTTTCCTTGGTCATGCCTTCCTGAAAGATAAAAAGATTTACATATAGTCCTCATAAATCTTTAAATTATCTTGGTAAAAAAAAAAGAACCACTTGAAAGGACAACAAATATCCTTTAAAAATGGTACATTTTAGTAAAGACAGGTGACAGTCAGTGTTTAATGGCAGACCTTATCCTGATCTTAAATGTCATTCACGGTTTCTTCATTTAGTATCTTAACAGTTTCCTTTTTATATATATTTATATACTTTCAACTGGAAAGAAAGAAAAAAAAAGTTATGATTGCACCAAATATATTTTACAAGGGATCCCTTGGATCTGAACAATATAAATAAATACAAAACCAACTAAGATTGCACTATATAGTAGAAATGGATTGAGAGTTCAGGATATACACTGCACCTTTATGAGTTTCTTAGTGATGCTCACAGGAAAACTCCCCAACCGCACATTCAAATATTAGCATCTTCAGATAATTACTTTGTTTAAACTATTCTTTTCCAGGTGTGCAGCTGTCTCATCTATTGGGTTATTGCATTTGTATAGTATCAGTCTTTACTGAATTACTCTGAGTTTACAACTGTGTAATTCTGCTGCAAGCAAGGGAGTTGCACTGCAATAAACCTGGACTGATGCCAGAGAGAAACAGTCCCATGGTATTTGCCCTCCACGATTCATATTGCTCTCAAGCATCAATATATAGTATAATTTCTGTGTACCTTCACTTTTTATTTTGCAAAGTAAATAATGATTCTTTTCTCCCATCTACTGCCTCTGCAGTAGAAACTAACCTCCAGTAGTTGCCTGCTCTTTGCTCAATGTACTAGCATTAAGTCCTACAGTGGAAGATATATGCAGGCTTGAAAATGCAGGATCAGAGTCTCTTTTGCCCTTTACCGGGTGCAGACAGTTATAACCAGGCAAATTAAATGTTAGATTCTTAGATGACATAAACCAAAATATATCCACTGGCTTCAGTGGAGCAGTGTCAGTTTATACTAGTGAAGAGGACGGTCCTGAGGATAATGGATGCAGCACCAGTAAACCACAATGGAAGAATTATGCATCTACTTTACTGAGGTGTACAGGATTATGCCCACTGCAAGGTGGTGAAGAATCGGGCTCAGATCTTGGCACTGCTTTTACAAAGTCTGGACAGAAAGACATAAGCTTAAAACATAACAGAGCCTGATTTGTGCAAGCGACTATGAGTTCATGAAGCGAGTCCTAAATGCTACTGGTCCCAGGTGGTAACATTCTGAACGCACTTTGCAATGTGTAAGTAATTACACAGGCTATAAGGCAGTGGAAAGTCTAGCCTCATATTACTTTGGATCAATAGTAAAAATCTTTCAAAGTACAATTTAAGATCAACCACACAGGAGTATTTTAACTACTTACCAGTGCCTCTCCAAAATTGTGCATAATCATTTAAGAGTCCAAAGTAATACACTTACAGTAAAATGCAGTCATCTTGTCTTTGGAAGCAACTAGCATGGAGGTCCTAACAGGTCAGTGAAAAGAAGTAAAGGTTCCAGTGCTTTGTTAATTGATCATAGAAACAACTTACTTTACAACCCCCAAATTTAAGCTGTAGGACAAAATTTCTGACATATTAATGTAAAAACAGCCATTCAATGTGATTTCAGTGAAATGACTCTGACTGTACACAAGTGTGATTAGAAGAATTTGATCCTAATCCCTAAGCTGCTATTGCAAGAAGTGCTCTGTAAAGCATGGCTTTCATTGTAGTCTGCTTTCCGCTGCACTTACACACAGGGACTTTGAAGGCAGAGTGCATTAGTTGCAAAGCTGTGCAAAACTGAATGATATTTCTTTACCTTTTATAATCTTCTGATGCTGTGTTGCTTGCAGAGCATGTGAAGTAGGTGTAGGTTAGGATTACAGAGGAGGAGACAATTCTGCAATGCAGTGTGAGCTTTTCACTATCTGAATTCTGAAGCATTCATGAAAACAACATCCTCATGACTTCAACACAGACCACATGCAGGTAGATACAATGCACAATACTGATCTTGTCTCTTCAGGCTGCATTTGAACAGTTAGCCTTCATTTTTTTTTTAAAGTTAAATTTGATGTGAACAATATCTCTGCAGCAGGAAAAAGTTAAAATCAGTCTGAAATGGCAGTCTGTCAGCATGTAATGTTCGGTGTATTTAGCTACTTGCTTCGTAAGACACCGGCATCTATCTGAGATGGGACAACACTTGGTTTTTGTTTTCCTTTAGTTTGCTCCTAAAGCATTAAATATGGAATAAGGGGTCAATTATGGTAGCTTTTTTTTAACAGGAATCCTGTTCTAATAAAACATTTACATCACCTGTCATTATTTTTCCAAATGCAATCAGTGTTCGTGTCAGTGCTCCTTGACTATCATTTGTTGTACGGTACGCAGGCTGGCAATATGACAGTTGAGCAAGCAGGTCCTGCAAGGGGCTCAGCAACATCTCCTTCTAGTTCTGTCCAAGTTCCCTTCTCAGGACTATAGCAAATGGTAGAAGATTTGTAGGCTCCCTGTAATAGAACAAAAAGTCATATTAAATGTGGCTTGGGAAAACCCATGTCACACATTACCTTTAAAGATACTCAAAACTGACTTGTGGTTTTGAGGCCTGATTTAGGAGCCCTTCAAGAGGTTTCATTTTCATATGGGGTGAGCACTCAGATTTTGCAAATCAGGCTCCTCTACAAGTGCCTTAGAGCTATAAGCATATAGTTCTATCAATCACTTTTGCCAAACGTAATCTGTTTTCTATATTATTCCATATCAGGGAATACAACCTGATAATAACCCATCTAAACAGAAAAGCACAAAGCTGAAAAATACTCCATGTTCTTCAGAAGTTGAAAACCAAACCAAAACCTGCCCCTGCAGCTACCTCATCCCTCATCTCCTCTCTGTCCCATCTGAGTAATATACAGACTGGCTGCAAGAACTTAGTAGGAATGGAAGGGTCACTGTAGAAAGCAGATACATACCATACTCCAGCTATAGCCTCCTACGAGGTAAATACTGTCATCAAGGACTGCACAGCCAGGGCCACTACGACCCTCCAGAATAGGAGTCTGGAGAATATTCCACTGGTCGCCTTTTGGATCGTAGCATTCCACAAGCATTACGTCAAGATGGGAGAAACCTGGATGAGGCCATTGAGAAAAGAGTACGTGCATTATGGCATACTGATTTAATATTTGTTTTACTGTTAAATTTCTTAAATTACAGTTACCATTATATTATTAAATTTATAATATCATTAAACTTTCTTCTAGAAAATACTGCCATATGCATTTAAACTATTTTCCATAACATTAATGCCTCATCATTTCAGTTCAAATAAATCAGTTGAAGGCTTTTACCATTAGTTTGAGTCTTCTGCAAATCACAAGTACATGTAAGATATAAACAGATCAGAAAGTAACACCCAGTAATAACCTATCAATAATGCAAGCAGATTCAAGCAACATTTCTTTTCATCTGTCAGCAGTAATGCAAGTTTGAACATGTAGGAAAAGACTGTCCTGGTAGTCTTTCCAAAAATCAGCAGATGTAATCTATTCAAAAGTCAACAGATTAAGTCTTGCTCAGAAATCAATGTCTAACAAGTCAAGGTAGAGCTTAGACAACTGATGCACTTGGTTACAGAGGGACAAGGTGCTTAGTATGACAGATATAATGGTCAGGACCAGTTTCAATTTTCAAGCTGATTTAAGGTGTATCTTAAGCACATGGCTGTGATGTGACAGTCTTTAAGACGACAGAAAATGTACAAATGATGGTCCCAACCTTCCCTGACAGAAAATGACTCCATGCAACTGCTGCTTTGTAGTCACCTAAGGGAAGATGGGTGTCTCAAGCTGCATCAGTTAAGTGAACTGAACACAGACACAGAATGCAGGAGTCCTGGTTCCTGCTCCAATACTTCAGCATTTCCCTATCTCACATTACCTTCATTATTAGAGCTCTGCAGTAAAATTATGGTTTCCTTAATATGCTGGGATGCTTCACTTGACACTGCCATCTTCCCCATCAAGGTATGACAGAAAAGAGAAGTTAGATTTTCTGGAGAAGGGCATTTAGTGATATTGGTACTTTGCAATTGACAGAGTATTATTTATGTCAGAAATGCATAGTTACGATGAAATAATTTTTCATTGCTGTGAAGTTTTCAAGGGGTCACAGAAAAGCCACCACAGTGCACCCAGAATCTGTCAAAAGCTCTGTAACAAACTGCAATACGCACATGACTAGCTGTGGTGTGGTAAATGCGCTGCTAACACCAGTATACGGATCCAGCTGCACAAAGGACTTCACCATGGAGCACTGCTATTGCCCCCATGGTGAAGAACCTGTGACATTTCATCCGCACTTTAGTCTCCTCCATCCTCCCTTTCCCTGCATTTCCTCCTTTTGTTTCACTGTACAGAAGAAACCAGCTTTCCAAAAAAACCTTCCACCAGACAGCCTGGATGTTAAATGCCTCTCACAACAGTGAGTAATCCATACATAACAAAGGTACCAAGACCAACAGCTGCAGAGACAAAAATACAGTGTTTATTAGAAGTTCCTTCTTTCCTAGAGGACAGTAGGTGAAACTGGGTGGAAGAAAAGAAGGCAGGACGGAAGCAATTCAAGCCTATGCAAACCAAAGCATGTGCTTCAGCTGTAGGAGAGCTGTGATATGTTAACTGCTATTTTCCTAGGAGAACAAGCCAGCACTGTGGAGCTCTGCAACCTCTACAGATTTGTAGGTGCACGCGTGCAGGCAGCTTTTACCCCCTTCAGCCTGTAAGGTCCAGTCTAGGAACACCCATCGCAACCGGTGGCAGGGAGCCCTGTACCTGGCTGCAGGGCTCTCTGCTCCAGCGCTGTTTACCAGGGAAAATTTCCATCTGAAATGTCCCCTACATTCTCCACAGACATTCAGATCTTCAAAGCAGCATGCAGCTGCAGAGACTCCTGGGGACTCAGGTGCCAGTCACCCAGACACATGGCCTGGTGTTACTGGCGCTTAACATCACTTTTTCTTTCGCATTACAGTATCATCTTTTGTTGTTGTGAGGCTTTTTAAATATTTTTCAAAGAAAGGAGAAAGAAATAAAATGTTGAATATAAACTGTCAAATATTGTCACAGGACATAGGAGCAGGAGCTGTGCTTTTTGTCTAAGTGGCTGGATTAAGCAGAATCTCTAGCAGTACTAGTAATGGCATGGAGGTATTAAGACAGACATTCCAGATGCCTAAGCAGTAGTTATTTTATCACAAGCCCTTTTCAAAAGATGAGAAAAAGAGGTCTCTGAAAAGAATTATAATTCACAAGCTACATTTAATACTAAAAAGGATCTAAAAGCCTAGTCCTAATATTTAATGGCTAGAGGGTTTTTTTCTCTCTCTCCTCATTAAATCAGGAGCTTGTTTTTGTGTGGTGCTCTGAATAAAGCTCTCTCTAACTGCACATTTTGGAAAATGATTTACAGAGGAAAATATTGCTGGTACTTTAGGGTCAAAGAATAATCTGTTTGTTTCATTGAATTCTTGGTAATGACAAATTGTCCATGCCTTTGAGTAATGGAAGCTCCCACTTTATTATCTAAAGCATTCATTATTCATATATTTAATGTACTGTTATAATTTTAAAATAATTTGCATAAAATATTTCTTTAAAATTGCTGGCTCAAGTGTCCTGTTAAAGTGTGTTGCCTGTTTTATAATGTACCTAACAATGACTGTCTAACAGAAATATTCTTTATCAGGAGAAGGGGAACACTGAAATGCTTTTTCTCTATTAAAAATGTGACCTTTCAAATGGTTTCCTCCGATTGCATACAGTCGGTCATTCATTACAGCCAAAGTGTGGATTGCTCGCTTTGTGTTCATGTCCTGTTTTCGGGCCCAGACGTCCATCACAGGGTCATAGCAGTACAGCCAGGGGACATACTCTCCATTGTGAACACCTCCTGCAAAGCAAATATACATCTGTTAATTAATAATTAAATAGAGAAATTGTGCTGCAGCAGGAATTTAGCTCTCTGTTTTGGTGTTCTGGGTTTTTTTTGGTGGCAGTGGTGGTGGGTTTGGGTTGTATTATTTCTTTGGTGTATAGCAGGAATTATGGAAGACACTGGCCTGAAATATATATTTTGCCATTGTGCACAGCTCCTGCGTGGGCTGCCAGAGGCTGAGGTAAGGAGGACACATAACGCCACTCATTTGTCTCCAGGTTGTAGCACTCCACGCTGGACAAGTAGCCAGTTTCGTTTCTCCCACCGATTACGTACAAGTTCTTGTCAAGGCGACAGGCATAGAAACTGGCTCTCCTGGAGGACAGGGCAGAACAAAACAAAACAAGCCAACAACAAACCAATTAGTCACATCAACCACTTTATTCTTCCTCTCCAGCTGACTTCCTGAACTAAGGTAGTAGAAATGTCCATGCTTACAGCTATCCATGCGACGGTGGCTGTTTTGTTAATCAAATAGCATGCTCCACGTCAAATAAATACTTAATTTTTGGTGTCTAAACAATTACCCATGCATAGACCTGGCAGAAAACAGCCCTTTTCTAAGCCGCTTGCTGCTTTTTCACATCCATGAAAAATAAAAAGTTGCTCATTAATGTTTGGGGCATTACATTGTAAGGGATGTAACAACTCAGTAAAGACAAAGTGAAAAATGAGGTAGATAATGTAACAATAATAAATTATCTTGACATTCACTTTCTTTATGGTCCTTCAAGGGTCATTGTTCCCAATTTACTAAGAGAACCACATCATCAAAATTTTTCTTCAATTATATTTTTTTTCTTCTTTCTGCAGTACTGTAAATAGAACAACTTCCCTTGTGCTAGGCTCAACATTACATTTCCACGCTTTAACTTGAAAGAGGTCTGTCTCCATCCAACTAACTCTGAGAAAAGTTTTAGCCACCTGCAGTAAACAGCTCTAGTATGTCCTAACTCCTCCCCAGGCTTCCCTATAGCCATTCTATGGTCAGATGTGCTATCAAAGGCTGGTGTGCTGTGTCTCTAACCTGCCATCTACCCAGGCACATGTTCTGCAGAGTTTCTTTCAGTGAAGGCAGGAATAAGTTCTCCTTTACCCAGCTGCCTGTTGGCACAAAGTCTGTGGTATGCTTTAATACTCCTCTTTGCTAAATGTGGCTGAGACTGGCTGGTGGTTCCTAAGTTGGAGAAGTCAGGCAGGCATGAAGACATAGCCATGGGAACAGCAGGTCTTGATGGGCATTCAGATCTGATGCAATGCTGCCTGCTTCTGGCCTTAGTTTTTGGATTAGTGTGCACCAGAAAGGGCTCCTCACCAGCTGGAGTCACTGAGCACCTCCTGCCTCTTTGCTTTCACCTTGCCTGCACATGGGCAGCTTGGACAGTGTGGAAGAGCACCCCTTGTTGAGTGGAGTAGGAACACCACCACAGGGAAAAAGCTACTTGAAACAAAGATTGAAATAAGAGGACACGAATACTGCTAAGTGCCTCCAGCTCAACTGATGAATTAAATAAGACTATTTAATTTATCTGTCAATGGGCAGATAGAAGCTGATGGCATATATTGCTCTGCATGGTCAGGCAGCAAATTGTGCATCTATGTTTTTATCCTGATTTTCTATGGAAACAAAGCTTATTTGATTATACTGTATGTGTAGCCACGTCTGCCTGAGTGTTGTCTCCTCAACAAAAAGCTGCTGGCTGATTTCACTCTAATTTGACAGAGGGTATAGGTGTTAGAGGCAATCAAGCGCCTATATGCTTTCTGAGAGTATGTGACAGGCCAGAGGCAAGACAGCCCATAGAGGCCCAAAAAACAGCAAAAGATGGAGATGCCACAAACTATTAGACGTCAGGGAGCCTGCATGGGCAGGCACATGTTCTCCAACCCTCCTATGTCCTGAAGCCACAAACCCACAGGGTGCAAGTTATTAATCCTTCGGGTGCTCATGCATTCACTTGTCTGTCTTTGTGCACCTCATTTGATGAACCCACTAACAAACTGCTCTCAGTGTTCTTTTAGTTCAGGTTTAGTAAGCAGAGGTAGGTACAACTGCAGGCATTATTCTCTCAACTAGGATTTCACTGACATTATTCTGAATGTGTACTCCTGATTTCATCCACACAGTGTCACTATAAGGAGCAAAAATGAAAGTGTCAGCGCTTCATTCTTCTGCCTGGATGTGAATATTTGCTCTACAGCTCCTGTCACAAATATTTTAAGCTTCTGTTTTTTTCACTTTTCAATAATACTGTGTGTAAGGGGCATGCTGGTAGATGATGCCTTTTTAAACTGCTGTAAAATATGATTCAGATTAATACAGCAATCTTTGCACGATAACATTGCCCACTAAACTGGGAAGACACTATCCATTCTAAACTGGAATGTACCTCGGGATCTGAATATTGACAATAAGACAATTATTTTGTGGTTTTCTTCAGGATCTGCAAGTACTCAATATTCAGTGATCTCTGAAATGCTTTTCCTTCACACCCCTTCACTCAATACTTTGCCTAAGTATACACATATAAAAGGGAAGAATTTCTTTCTGATTTCCTGAGATGATGAGTTTATTCCCTCAAAGAAGAAATGCAACAGCCAGTCTGGGGTTTAAAACCAACCAGTGCTATTACTGATCCCTGTGATATGTGGACTGGTTTCAGAGTCACTTCTAGAAATGACTTTGCTTTTAAAAATGAAAGTAATCTCAATAAAGGTTAACATTACAATTATTAAAGTCAAAGCCTAATGTGAAATATGAAATTGTTTTATCTCTCTGCGGCATTTTTTCTTAGTTCACTTGGCCTCAGTGAAGATGCTGACCTGCTCACTTCCACTTCTGCTTTTTCAGGTCCTGGCATGACACTCTGTTTTTTGCTGGTCTTTAAACAAATAGCTTTTATCTTGGAATGTAAGAAGAAAGATGTTTTAAATGTTATTACTTTCTGTACACCTTTTCCAGCTCTGGGCTGGGCTGGCAAGATGCAATGGTATTGACTAATGTGTCCAGCCAAGGCTCATGCCACAAGTTCAGAGACATCTGCTACAAAGACCAGTGGGCATGTTGATCTAACTAAACTGCTCTCCAAAAAGCATCCTATTGTTACTGCAATGTCAGGTATATGTGCATTTTGAAAGCTTATGAGTCACTTGCTGCTTCTCTAAACAATGCACACCTGAAAATAGCACATACTTTTCAAAAGCATGTATTTTTGTCATGTTCTTCAGATGAAAGAAACCAAATTTGGCTTTAAAGAAAATACACCAATGGCTCTGAATCCATAACAGGATTAGACTTTATTGCACATACAGTAAAATCAATCAGGTATGGATTTTAGCATATGAGATAAAAGTTTACCCATCAAATATTTCATACAGAATTTCAGCTTGAGAATATACTGCCTGTGAGTAAGATCCACATTTACCTGACAGTCATTTCAAAGGAGCTATTATAGTCTGTCCCGCCAATTATTCTCAGACTAAAATTCCTAAGTAGGTTTTGACTTGATGGACCATAATGACTCAGAAAACCCCATTAAACAGTCTGTCTTGTCAATGGTGCCTGCATTATGCCAGCAGAGACAGGGCATGACCCTGTACTCCTGGGAGGGGTGGGGAATAGCCTGTTGACTTTAATGGGAATTTCATCTGTCTAAAGGAACTGAGAAACTGCATAAAAGCTCTCTGGTTTGTATGATCTTCCAAAAACTGCTCCAGACCCTACCTCTAAAAGCTGCAACAACTCTGAGGAAGTCATTAGAGATGAGCAAATAAAGCATTAAAAACATTTTAGGAAGTGTTTAGAAAGATTTTAAAATCCCTGTTTTCCAACAATACCCCAATACTTAGGAATCTTTAAAGAAAAATAAAGGGTAAGCCTAGGAGTTCAGTATCCTGAACAAAAGAGGTGACAATTAATGTTGCCATAGTAAAGCTCCTTGCAGAGGGAACTATGTGTGAGTGGACCATTACATTTAAATAACACTGTAAGGAGCTGAGATGCTAATACATCACAGTTTATTACCGGGCAGCTGCTAAGCAATCACAATGCATAGCAGAGTTTCTGACTCTTGGCTGATGGCAGCAGCTTCCACCAGAGCACAAGGCAAGTCATATTCATACCTGTGATTATAAACTCATTTTCTAGTGAAACTGGCCACAGCGGATGTGGTAAAACTACTTGCCTGCTTTCTCCAACCCTCAACTATCTGCTTCTGCCTCCTGAGCTTTGTCAGCCAAATAAACCCAACCATTCAGCCAGCTGCATGTGCTCCTCAGGAGTTTTGCTTACAGATACCCAGAAGGCCTAATTAAGACACAGATTAGGCTCCACCAAATTGCTTCAGGCTCTGTACAAACACTAGTTAGCCTCCAGGTTCACTGAGGATGACTTGCACAGCAATGAACAGTCTCACACATCCCTCCTGTCTCCCCTGTACCAGCACCTGAGACAGCTGTGACTCAGTCTGGGGACCTGAACCAGAGAGGAAGGCATCCCTCTGTTTAAAGGTAAATAACCCAGTCGTAGGGTTATCTCACAGTGCTGGCAGGAATTAGGGAGAAGGCTGGGTGATGCTAAATCAGAAGTACCTCTTTAGCTAAAGCACTAGCTCTATTAACAACTAAAAAAAGGAATTTCAGTAAATAATTTTTAAAGGATGATGTTATTAATAAAGCCAGAGACTATAACGAACTGCAATGCAATTTTTTATCTCTATTTATATGGCTAATTTTATCAGTTCACTCCGCTCCAACTGGGAACTTATTCAGATCTGTTCCATTTGCCCTTTTTCACGCACTGGTATAATGCAGTATTTTTTAGTGTCAAGCATGGCCCATGGTTCTGCATGTGGACTTAAGTCAATTGAACAGAATCCTGAATAAAGGTCTTTCAAAACTCTACAGACTGATATTTTACCTCTGGAAATTGAAAAGACATCCACATTTCCATGTATCTCATAATACAAACCTTGAATCACAAGGTTACGCTGAGTTCAATATATTTATGACTGGCTAACACCTTGGCACTGGATAGCCAATAGTAAAATAACTATAATACTGACAGGACATGGAATAAGGAGCATGTCTTAGGAAGACACAGTGAGATCTCTTGTAGATTGGAGCCCTGAGAACATGGTGTCGAACTGAAGGATAGACACTGAATGCTTTTCATATAACATTATAACTTTGGATCTTCTGCCTCCAAGGTTCTTACAAAACATGCAACGTTCTGCTCAGGTTCAGGGGACTTTTTTCCTGGCAGGGTAAGGTTTGGTATCCAGAGTTAAGTTTACATCATCTTTACATGCCACTGCTCCAGTCCATGTGCACCACTGCAGACTGATTTATATGCATTAGCTGACAGTAACTTCAATCAAAGACCACCTAGGATCAAGAGTCTTCTGACAAGGGAAGACATGTTCAGGAGAGCTTTTCATGGCTGGCGTGATGAAACAGGATGGAGTCAACATATAAAGGTTTCAGTTCCCTATAAGATATCTGACTATAATTACTGCTTGTTTACAGCAAACTCAGCATGACACTTCAGTCAGGGAACATGACAGGACACTATGGAGACTTCAGAAAAATCCTTCAGACCGTACTCAGGCAACCAGTAATTGCACACAGTCCATGGTTATTTTGCATGAGTTAGCACTGCAGGGTTTGGCATCTGGAGTTTTGAACTTGGAAAGTTTAACAAAATTAGGGGACAAATGGGATGCAACTGCATGCTGCAGTTTTATCTCAGTATTTTCAATGCTTCTGTAGGCCTCCTCATGCCCGGAACTAAGACAAACTTCAGCTGCTCTTAGGATGATAAAACATATATTGAAAAACACATAGCAAGTTTTTACCTCTCTTGCATGGGTGGGAGTTGTATCCAGCTGTTAAACCTGGGATCGTATCGGCTAACAAAGTTCGTACTGTGTTTCCCTGTAAAGATACATTATTTTGACATTCAGCTGTTTGTTTCATGTATTTAACATCATGATTGTAATATATATTACATATACTTCACAAGTTGAAAGCTTTTATGAAGGGTTCCTCCTTTTACAACAATGTATGATTACACTATGTGTATAGTAATAATTCAACAAATGGGGCACTGCAAGGTTTGAATTAGCAATTGCTAGCAGTAAAAGCAGATAGAGATTATTCTTGCTCTCTGTAATAAGATCTTGAAAATGTGTATTTAAATTTACTTATAGATGCTGTGGTACTTTCACAGCCACAATAATCACAGCGCTAAACAAAATCACTGCCCAAAAGAAGGCACCCCCATGATATTTCTATGACTAGAGTGCTTTGTGTCAGATAAAAAAAAGCAAAAGGGAGAACATGTGCTTTTCTTTCTCCTCACATCATCTTTATGTGGAAAATTGTAAAAAAGCATTGTGCAAACAACCAGGAGCTGCATAAGCCATCAGCATGGGGCAAGCAGTATTTGCACTAGACTAGGTTTATTCTACCATGTACTTTCAGCGTAAGTTAGAAGGAATTACACATGTGCATCCAAGGGGGAATACATTCTTAAGAGTTTTATTCCAAGTGTATAAGCTAAAATATGAAACATGAGCAACACACACAAGCTAACTAGCTTATCCCTGCTGTCAAGCTTAAGAACTGTATTCATGTCTTCACGATATTAAGATTTCACCTTATTTTACATGCAGATTGACATCAAAGCAAGAAAACTGAAGCAAGAGAGTGTATGGCAATTTCCTGTAACACCTGAGACTTCAACAGATGAGGATCTCAGAAACAGAAACCTTTGTTTATGTATGTGTGACTAAAAAATTGAATTAGAGGCTTCACAGACCAGCAGAATAACCCGACTGCATATGTCACAGTTTTATAAATGGTCACTGGGTATTCTACAGGGTGAATATTTTTGCATTGGACAAGCTTCTGTAAGATTGGCTCGCTTTGCTTGTTTCATTCCACACTTACTTCAGCATGCGTAAATAGACCATCAAGATTGTAGAGAAGAATAATGATACAGCTAGAATTTATATCCATAATAATTTAAGATCATGTTCTACAAGAAAACAGAGGAAGAAACCATGTTGACCACTCTGTCTGGAAGCAAACTCATTCCCTCGCTATGTTACAAGCATGTTCTACATGAGAAGGGTAAAGCAGAAGACTGATAAATAATGTAGCATTTCCCTTCAAATGCAGCGAGGTGCCTAATGAGGACCAAAGCCCTTTATGCTGAGCACCACTCAAACACGTCTCAAGACACAGGGGGAGATCCCTATACACTAAGGGTAACTGGTCATTTTGCCACTGTGCTTACCGAAGCGAGGCTTTGGGCTTGGTCCCTATCTGAAATCCTTTAGTCTAAACAGACAATTTACAGAGGCACCAAGAGCTATAGACTGAATAAATAGTAAAGCAGTAACAGCAGGCATCTGACTGGCTCTAGTTCTTACTATTTAGAACATTTATTAACCTATTTGTATTTCAAAAAGCAGGATTTCAGAGCAATGTAAGTACTGATCAAAAGTTTGGACTTCTAGCAGAGGTTTTATTGCTGCCATATTCACTAAATCTTTCAGAGTTACTGGGAACTTCAGTGGTCACTGGTTGTATAGCAGCTGTTTAATTGCTGTGATGTAAACCTATGATTTGGGGGCCTTGGCCTCCTAACATAACATGTGTCATACACATACTCACTATAAATACCATGTATGTAGAAGATTGTATAATGCAGGGTAGAAAGAGAAGGGTTCAGTGAGCCTAGAGTGGATATGGATTTCGTCACTTCATGGGGAAGGAGAGGAAATCAAACTAGGACAGGCACAAAGAGCTACTGTGGAGACAGGAGGACCAGAAAGTTTACCTTATGGCAGGAGACAAAGAACTTGGCTTATTGCACCTAGGAAAACAAAAGCTGAAACAGCACCATCTGTAATACATCCGAGGAACAAATCTCCAGCAGGGGCAACACTTAAGCTAAAGGCCAACTTTGGCATGAGAACAATGTGATACACTTCACTGGAAATTAGAATAAGGATCCCAGTCCTTTAGAACAACTGGATTCTGAAACGGTTTTCCAATAGGAGTAGTGAGAGGTAAAAATTCATCTGCATTTCGAATGTATCTTAGAATATTTATAAAATGGGGCCATATGATGTGTGTGATGGCAGGATAAGGACTCAATGACCTACTTAAGCTGCCTGGTCTGACTCCAGTTTAGCTCTGGAATTCAGTTTGAAAAAGAACTGTATCTATTATTTTGCCTTGCTCATCAGTCAGGAGGTTATAGATGTTAGGAAGCACCTGTCAGAACACAGAAACTGTGACAAGTGATCAGCAATCAGCAGCAGCAAAGTGGGATGATGGGACAAAAGGAGGAAGATGCTTCTCTCTGCTTTCTACAGGAAGGTCTTTGCAGCCATGCCAGAAGTTGATGGACTCTGAAGGTTACAAAAGTTGGTCTTAAATCCATGCCTGTGTTCTGCAAGCTGCTCTCATCAGTGTTTACTCATGCGGCAATCCCTTGTGACTGGAAAGGCATAGCCACGGGAGGATGTGAAAAAGTGAGAAAAAATATCTCCCATGCTCTCAAGGTTGTCAAAAAGTCACAGGAGCAGCACGGAAGGGGCATGGACATTTCTCAGGGCCCATCCAGCTTCCCAAGAGTCTGCCAGTCTGATGGCTAAGGAAATGTATGGTGCTGCTTCCCCCATCTCAAGGATATTTCTTTCCCCTGGAAAAACACCTGGCATATTCTCATTCAAATTGAAACCCTTGGAATGCTCTGGCAAGGTATGTCCAGCTAGGTCCATCTGAAGCCCCTTCTGTGCTAGGAGGATAACAGACAAGGGCCTTTACATAAATTCAAGCAAGTATGTGTGAGCAGTTCACATGTAGCTGCATAATTAGAGCAAATCAGTTTCAAGAAAGAACTAGCCCAACCACAGAATAGGATTTATGATTGCAGGTTGACTTTTTGTGACAAGTAAGATCCATTTCTCAGAGTAAATTCATAAACAGATTAGTATCAGTGATGCTCCTACCTCTATTATTCCTATGTTTTCTACAGAAAAATCACATACTGGTATTCATAGAACACAGAAGCTGTCTCTGCAACATCTTCATCTCAGTAGTTGATCTGGATGACCATCTCACAAACAGCTGTGCTTGACTCCTATCTCAGATGAAGGATATGTACTCCATCTAACATCTATCACCTTGTGACTCAGATTCCACAATTTTAAATTGTGGGTAATTATACTTATTTTATCCTTTGCATGACATGGCCGTTTAGTTATAAACTGCCAGGAACAACCTCCTATTATCTATATGCCTATCACCAAGCACAACAGGGGACCTTAGTTGTTGGATGTAGCTGATGGTCCTAATAATAATTGTCATTAATGATACCATGCTATCGCCTATTTAATATAAAGGAGATTCAACGATAGAAGTAAAAGGCTCTTCTCCTGAGACATTTAGGGATAATTTTAACTATACTGGAAAAGTGCTTACGGGCTGGACTAGATTGTTTGTCTCAGGTTTTAGGAAGTGAACAGATGTAACAATTTTCTATAATTTGGTTTAGTGCAGATGCTGAAATGGGGCATTCACAATAAAATATATGCAGTATACGTAATTTCAGCTGGATCCTCTGGTGTTTTAAAGTAAAAATGTGTACCTGCAAGCTGTTTTATGCTTTCTCAGTCATAATTATCTCTGTTACACAGACTGCTACAACTACAACTCTTTCTTGGTGTGCAAGCTTTTTAGCAATGTCTTGACAATTTTGTGAATTTTGCAGGGCATGGTATTCTCCTTTTGCTTTGCTCAGAAGCCTGTTAAATTGTTTAATTTCTCTTTGCAGTAAATTTATGAAGTAATCAAATCAAAGAAGGTAGCAGCAGATAATCTATATGAGAAGCTCTTGTACAAGTCTAAAAAAAGGACCAGTTTAAGAATCTGAGTCTAGATAATTAACACATTAGCAACTTGAACTGCAAATATCTTGTTTGACAATAGGAAAGAAGTGTTCATCTACTGCAATTGCATTATTATATTATGACTGGAAGGAGACTGGAAATGAAAGTTACAATTCTTAACAGCTGCTGCCTGGTGCATGCACTTGAAAGAGTCTGTTCTGCTGCCTGTGGCATTTCTCAAGAGATGAGGGAGCTGAGGAATGACAGAGATATTAATGCTAAAGTATCAGATACTTTTTACATTAATATCTACAAGTAGCCAACAATTAGGCTGAAAGTCCTTAAAATCCCTTGCTAGTGACTACATTTGCTGACCTCACAGACACAGGAAGGCAGATGCTGCCTCTGCCTTTCAATATTCTATACATACCGTTAGGGTTCCATTGGTCTTCTCCTCCCAGCACAAATAAGAAGTTTTCCACTTCCACAACACAGTGATGGGCACTGTTATATGGCATAACTGCAAGGAAAGTGAGAATTCTTTGTCAGCTCAGGGCACCCATTTCATCAAATATTGCCAAAGGTACAAAACACAACACTGAGATTACATCTGTATGAAATAATAGAGGAATGCATCACCCCAAGTATGTATGTCCATTGACTTAGCAGCAGACAAAGCCACTTATTAGTAAGCTTACGCTATTCAATCTTGCAAATAATTACGGAAAAAAGCTGGAATTCTGATCCCTCAGTGCCCTCCTTCCCCCACCCAAGCGGCTATATGCTGTTCTAAAAACAACTTGTAAAAAAGGGTGAAGTTGCCTGAAATTTCCCTGAAAATAAGCAGATGCTAGGAATCCTAGTAGTCTAGGAAACACTAAAAAACCCTCAGCTCAGCTTTGTTCTGCTGGTAATGTTTCCAGCAGAAGAGTCAGTATGTTCAGTAGTTTTCTATTACACAGCAATGAACAAGCTGCATTTCCATACAGTTTTAAGTTTTTAAATTAAGGTCCTGCTGATTTAATGCCTTTTCCAAATGTATACGCTTAATTTCCTGTACAATGTCATTAGCAGCACAATCACACATTTTCTATTCATCTAATCAGGAAGCCCTTTGTTAACAAAGATCAAAACTGTGGCATTAGGTTTACAGTATCTCTTTTTTGGGGAGGTGTCACAATTACTATGGACCAACTACAGTCACAATAATTCATTTTTTTTAAATTTACATTTTCCACTGCAAATGGGCTTAAAATGAGGAAAAAAATAAGGACATAATATACATATGTTATTGTGGTGTGCTATACAGCTCTATTGTCATATTATACGGTAAATGTAAACTTACACAGCATTAGCTACCATACCACATAGAGTAGTTTTGGCACAGTGACACCAGCAGGAAAAATGATGTCCTTGTTCAGCTCATCATATGGGCACCTTAAATCTAGGTGAGGACAAATGGGGAGGTGATGTGCATGTACAGGCAGGGAACTTATTGCTTGACACGGATCAACAGAGCACTTAGGAAACCAGTGCAGTGGGAAATCAATATGACTCAGGGCCAGCTCTTACTTTGTGCTCTTTTGCCAATGCCAAAAGAAAAAAAAAGGAAAAAAGAGGCAGCCTATCTCACACTTGGATTATTTTGGGTGCTATATCTCTCATTTCATTTGTTTTATTATCTTTTATTTTTCTCAGAATGCAGTTGTGCAGTATAGCATATGCAAATAATAATAAGAAGAAATATGCACAGCTTTGTTATTTAGGACACATTTTCTTAAAGATCAAGTGGGCTCATTTAAGCTTCTTACTGAAGTTCTTCTAAGGCAATGATGAATAAGTAAGGTACATATTAAGTTTCTGGTAAAGGTCGAATATTGTTTTCATGGTGCTCTTACAAGTTATTGTGAGTGAAACAGTTCTTAGATTGGGCAGTCAGGTACAGTGAAAGTTCATTAATTAAGGTTATTTGCTACCAGTACACTTTATATAATTGGGAAGTAATCCTATACATAAGATTTAATACTACCTACATATTCCTACAGTGGAATGGAAGAATGAAAACATACTTTTGCTATCTTCATAGTCACCATAGCATATTTATCTCATTCTTTAACTGTAGACATTTTCCTATCTTAAAATCTCTCTCAAAACCCCAGCAATTTCCTTGATTTGGGAGACGCTTGTACTACACACTGAATTTCAGTCTACCACGGGAAATTTGCTGTCTTTGTTAGATGCTTTTCGGAGCCCCTCCTTTCAAGAAGAGACTCTACATGATCAGTCTGCCGGATTTTACCTAATCCAATGCTCTATTATGGTTTCCAGGTAGGTCCAAACCTGTGGCTGTGCCTTCAACCAGGCTCTTTGGCAGGTCAGTATGGAGAGATGTAGGCTTTATCAGAAGTGGATGCAGGCAGCACACATGCACATTTTTCACATGTTGTGTTTTCATATTTGTAAATTTCATTTTTTCATTTTTGCAAGCACTTTTGTTTATTTATCCTCCATATTGACAAAAACAGGACCAGCAGAGGAAGAAATTACATTTTAAGTTTTTCTGCAGTTCTCATGCATATAAACTATGCAATAAGACTCCCACACTTAAGATGATAATTAAACCTTGAAAACTAAGGGCTTAATCCTGTTTCCTACTTAACTTGATGGCAACACTCCCTCTGACACAGGATCGGGCTCAAATGACTCAAACTACCATCCATAACTCACAGAAAAGCTAAAGGTAAGCTTGCCTAGGAAAGGAAGGTAGTATTTGGGCTTCAGGAGGAAAGGTGACTGTAGTAAAACACTGCAGACCTTTACTATGACTTTTGTTTCTCACAGAGCTTTTGGGGAAAACTCTGTTCCTGGTCTCATGAATCTCCCCATGGGGCTGGAGGGCGCTAGGCAAAACAGGGAGGATGGAGCAACAGTGTGGACATCTAAGAGGGAAGGAATTCCGACACTGAAATTGTGACATCACCAACACTGCAGTCTTTCTCCTTCACCATTTTCAGGTCCCTCAGAATTCTGAGTTATACACAGAAATCAAAACTATGGCAATGAACAGGGTTTTTTTACCACTATAAACACCCCTTGAAAACTTGTGCTTTAAAATGTTTCTTATGAATGCACATCCATAAAGGACCTAGCTTTTTGCAGATACAGTCAAAATTACATGACAAAAACCATGCTAAATTTATTCTCTAGCAGGAACAATCTTCTCAAACTCACTGGGCTTTCTAGGGTGTAACAGCAAGAATTTGACTCATCACACACTGTGGCCAGTTGTCATCAGTTTTATAAGAGCCTTTGTCTGCTGTTTTGCTTTAATAATGTGAAAATCTCATCTTCTGATTTCTCCATTTCAACTCAGTGAAACACCTGCCTGCCCCATGAAAAGGGTATTTGAAGAGAAGTTTGTATGCCACGCTCAAGCACAGCCCGGTGTGAGTTTTTAGCGTGTCAGTCAGTGAGTTAGAGGGAAAGGGTAAGGAGAAGCTAATCAGGATGAAATGAGATTAAAGGCTGTCTAATTTTACAGCAACTGTGATCCATCAGCCACTGTGAAAGTGACAGTGGAAATGAATGATGGAGACAGACAGGTGGGGCTGTACATTTCACTGATTTATCCTCAAATGCACTGGGCCTTATTTTATTGAGTGAACATGACCGCATTTATCATGACTGTCATCTAAACCCACTTCCCTCCATTTAAAAAGGTCACTTTACTAGGAGGGAGTAGGATAGAGGCACTTTCAAAACAGATTTAAAATTTAATAACACATGTTTATGAAACCCTGGGCAAGAATTCTCAACTTTATTAAAGACTGATTCAAAATGAAGGAGAAAAAAATATTAAAAAGAGAGAAAATGAAAACAAGCCATGGTCATCTGAGAAACATACTCATCTACCAAGGTGATGGGTGCCAGAGAATTACGCAAGATGGACAGACTAGTTGGAGTGAGCAGAAACCATCTTTTCTAAAACCCTGCCCCTCACACATTTCCCAAAGCTTGGGAGGCCCATGGTTGACAAACTTATACTTTCCTGGACCAAGAGCACAAATGAGTCCAAGCAGCTATACAGAAGACAACAGCCCCACCAGTCCCCTTCCCTTGCAATTCATATATGGTTGGTAGCAGACCCTTGGTAAGTGGGAGATAATTTCTCATGTACAGATTTGTAACATGCAGATTTTCTGGGTCATAGGGAAATGAGTGATTTATACTTGAGACTGATCTGGAAGACAGTGAAGCCCAAGACTCCAGTGGTGTATGCTAAGAAATAATTCACAAACATCAGTGACATTGTGCAGATGACACTTTTGGACATTCTTCAGATGCAGATGCAGATGCAGATGCAGGTGGAAGACATAGCAGCACCCTCTCGCTGTCCCAAGCAGAAGATTCTCACGTATCCCAAACCTTAGCTAAGGAAAGGCACTAGATAGTGTTCTGGTACCTACTTTCAAAAACAGAGTCTACAGCTTATCATAGAATCATAGGATAGTTATGGTTGGAAAGGACCTTAAGATCATCTAGTTCCAACCCCCTTGACATGGGCAGGGACACCTCCCACTAAATCATGCCACCAAAGGCTATGTCCAACCCGGCCCTGAACACTGCCAGTGATGGAGCGTTCACAACTTCCCTGGGCAACCCATTCCCGTGCCTCACCACCTGCACAGTAAAGGATTTCTTCCTCAGATCCAATCTAAACTTTCCCTGTTTAAGTTTGAACCCGCTACCCCGAACCTGTTACCCCTTGCCCTATCACTACAGTCCCTCATGAATAGTCCCTCCCCAGCATCCCTATAGGTCCCCTTCATATATTGGAAGGCTGCTATTAGGTCTCCACACAGCCTTCTTTTCTCCAGGCTCAACAGCCCCAACTCTATCATCCTGTCTTCATACGGGAGGTGCTCCAGTCCCTTGATCATCCTCATGGCCCTCCTCTGCACTTGTTCCAACAGTTCCATGTCCTTTCATGTTCATTCTCTCATCAACCAATAGCCAAAAGCTTATGAAATCAACACTCCTAACCATAATGTCTACGAGGTCACCCAGATGCAATGATGCTCCAATGGCACCTCCAACTTTTGTATGGGGGTGACACCTAAAAAAGCAATAGTGTGTTCTGTTTGTTTTACTCGGTTTTGCTTAGTTTCTGCCAAAAATTGCACATTTAGGAAACAACATCTGGTTGTTCTCCACACATCAATCAAGGTGTCATCAGTTCCTCCTTCTCCTTACATCTCCTTTGTCTATCATCACTTCAACACTAACTAGAGCAGGGAAGAAGGGGGAACAGCAATGGCATTTCTCAAGACAAGAGGAGTGATGAGCTCTGGTCCCAGGAGACCTGAAAGCTGTGATACAGTCCATAGCCGTTCTGTGCTCTGCTTTCAGAGCCTACTCTGAATTCTTCAAAATAAAAAAAAGCCCCATATATTTTTCACTGCCCTGAACTGTACAACTGCTTGGGATACAGGAGGTACTTAAAGGAAAACCAAGAAATCTCTTCCTTAGCCACTGCATAGCTTGAGCAAAGCCCCTTCAAGACTCAGTACGTACCAAGAAGTCATGCTTATCATCTCTAATGACCTGTGCAGATGATGCAAGAGACAAGTGAGTTTCCAGAACCAGGTGTCATTATCAGAGGACATATGGAGTCAATAATGACCTTCCAAAATATTAACAGCCTCACCTGTTGGCTACGTAATATTCAACTACGGCTATTTGAAAAACTGGTTATTTCCACAGCTCTCCAGAGGGCACAGTAATGCGGGAAGATGTCCCTTTCCAGTACAGAAGACACCTACAGACTCACTTCAGGAGACTGCAATTTGGCAGAGATACAATATTAATTTAATTCCCAACCCCTCCTGCAAAATGCTGGCCAAACCACAACTGATTCAATTATTCCTTGAGAACAGAGTATCAGATACTATTCACCTTTCTTTGGTTCATACATCATCTGCAGGAAAGCTATACATTTATTACTGAATGTTACTTGTTACTTCTCACCAAGGAGGTTATATAAATAAACACTAGGATTCCTCTGTGAATTGTTCACTTCAATTGTTTGTTATTTAATAACTGTGGGGAAAGACCGACCACAATAAGTATGAAATTCTTGCCTCAGTGAACGTGGTGGGAGCTTTACCATTGACTTTAAAGGCAACAGGTTTCTCTGCTCAAAAGATAATGGAACAAAGTCAAAAGAGAACAAGCAACAGTAGATGGTGAATACCTCTGTTAACATTCCTAAGGCCAAACTGCACCCTGTCACCTCAAATTCAAGCAAATACACATGAAGCCTTTTTTCTAGTAACATACTAATGACAACCTTGAGTCTGAGCTCAACTCAGTGGGAAGCCCAGGACAAGCCAACAGCAGTGACCATAAGCAGAAAATCTTAACATGAAGCACTGTGCCTTGAAGTTACCTTTAAGAACAAATAACTGACATAGCCCTGGTCCAGCTGCACCACAGAGAACTCTATCAGCTCAGCTAGAAAATTCACAATCTCTTCATCCCCATGCCAGTTTTGCAGCCACACTATTCAAGCCACTACAGACAGGACGAATGCAGCTGAGTTCATCTAGGACACAGATCCTACTTCAACTGAGGCTGCAGGTAAGTAAAGGTACTACTACCCCAAAACCTACCCTCTAGTCAAAAAAACAGAAGCAGTAAGAAAGAGTTATCTGAGCAGACAAAAGTCCTTGTAAAAACTCACAACACAGTGAATGGTATATCATAAAATTAAGATATTTCATATGAATTATTTGACATTATGAATATATCTCTTATTAATAAAAATAACATTTTTTTTTCATTCAAATGTCAGGAGTTATTATTTTGATACATTCTCTGGAATAACATCAGCCAGGCTTTTTTAGTGCAGTACTCAGTTTAATCATTTTAATTGGCTACATTTTTCATACTTGAGCGTCTAAAGTAAGACACTTGAATTTATGCTGATACACCAGATGGGGCAAACATCAGGAATAGCTGGCATGCTCAGCTCCCCCCTGAAATAAATGTTTTTAAAGCTACCTGGGTGCAAGTTCTGAGTACAGACCTGTCTGCTTTCACGAGTGAAATTCACCCCATAGCGGAATGTTCTGCTGGGTTTTCAGCAACTGTTTGCAAGAACAAATTCTACCTCTATATTTTCAAAGCTACAAGCACCCACTTGGATTTCATTTCAATAATAAAATAAAGTTATCTACTCAGATCAATGGTGTCTGAGTAAAGTAGGAAAATAGTGCATTCCCACCTTAAAAACTGACTTTCCTGCATTGTTATGTCAGGAGACACTTATCCAACACTGTGATTTATGCAATGGTAACCTCTGTGATGGCTGCTCCCTGGTAGAATACGCCATGCACCTACTCAGCCCTGGACTTAAAGGTAGAGCCCAACATCCCAATGAGACATCTCGGCACATTGTCACAGTCTCACAATGAAACATTCATGTGTGACGTTTCTCACAACAAAATCTCCTCATGGACCAAATGATGAATAGTCCCTGATGGGACAAAATCACAGCAGAGTTGCCAGAAAGCTCCAGAAAGATATACTATTATGTCCCACTGGAGGCTTTCAGATCCTCCAAGATGTCAGCTCAAGGACGTGTATTCCCTTTTCTAACAGGGCCACAGGATGGAAGACCCTGACTGAGAATGGTGCATTCCAGTATCTGAAGGGAGCCTATAGGGATGCTGGGGAGGGGCTCTTCATGAGGGACTGTACTGATAGGACAAGGGGTAATGGGTTCAAACTTAAACAGGGAAAGTTTAGATTGGATCTGAGGAAGAAATCCTTTACTGTGCAGGTGGTGAGGCACGGGAATGGGTTGCCCAGGGAAGTTGTGAATGCTCCATCACTGGCAGTGTTCAAGGCTGGGTTGGAGATAGCCTTGGTTTAGTGGAAGGTGTCCCTGCCCATAGTAGGGGGGTTGGAACTTGATGATCTTGAGGTCCTTTCCAACCCTAACTATTCTATGATTCTATGATTCTATGATTAATGCCTAGCTGCTTGTGACCTCTTGCATTTATCTGTGGCTCCATTTCTACTTGACCTTGAGATGCATTTACTGTTTTCTCAGTCTCAGTGCTTCCTACCCTGCTCTCCACACTAAACCAAGATATTAATTAATCTACAGCAACCAAAATGTTTTTTCTTCCCATAAAGTCTTGAAGTCATCCCAGAAGATGCAGAAAAACGTGATTTTCCATTTGGAAAACTATATGGAGGAGAGATATGCCCTTATTTCACCATATTAAAACAGAAGTTTCAATGCACTTAACTCATAATAAATAAATTGAAACCTTCGCTGCTATGTATATTCAGACTTTTCCTTTTAAATACTTCAATATTTAAAACCAAAAGGCTTTGTTTACATGAGGGTCCATCACATACCTAAAGCACTAGACATAAAGATGAAAAGGTAAAAAGCTTAAAAAAATTTTTTCTTTTCCAGAAGAGATATAACTTGTACGGGTATCTGAAGAGAAGTTTAAAACACCAACACACCTTCCTTTCAGCATGCCCAAGCACAGCACGCAGAAGTAGGAGAAGTCCTACCTAGGCTGACTAAAAAACTCAGGAAAGCTCATGAGCCCCTGTCAGGGACAATATGAAGGCTCTGAATTAATCTTTAATGAACAGGCTACTTATAAAACATAGAGTCAGGGTGCTAAGGGCACCAACAGCATCCAATGGCTCTGACCAGCCAACCCCCAACATCACTTGCCCATGGGGCCAGGACCTGCACTTCAGCTCAGGCCTAGGCAGCCTGGATGGAGCCTGGATGGACCCCATGTAGGTAAGCTGAAGCACAACTCCAGTCCTGTCTTTGGCCTCGTCTCCTGGATGGACTTTGGACCCATGTCCTTGTGGAGCAACCAGCCCCATCATGTCCTGACACATACCCATAGGTGGAAATGTTGCTGTTTGAGCGAGTACTGCAGCCTAGACCTTACTGATTCTGCATGTCCATACCAGAACGCTGGGAAAAAAAAAAGGCAGAGATGCCCCAGGAAAGCTTAACATTCTCATTACCCCCAAATCAGTCATTCCAAGTACCAGGAAATATGTGTCTTACTGTTGATAGTTTTTCATGATGGACAGAATTAAACTATATTTAATCAATATTGTTCTTGCTCAGGATAGACAATAACAGCACACTCTAAAATGTACTAACTGCTAGGTGTACAAATACAGAAGAAAACAATCCTCATAAAGGAATCATGAAGGAATCAATCCTCACAAAAGGGGTAACACCAAGACTGGCTTCTCCAACAAAGGAGAAAAGTTTCCAGGCACAAATGTTGCTCTGCTAGACCTCTTCCCACAGATGGGTTCCTAAGGAAGAGAAATGGCAGACCCACATTTTCAGATTCAGGAAATCTGATGTAGGCAGCAACACCACATGCTTATAAAATTGGCACAGATCACTTACTTTGGTAAATATACACACAGAAAATGAAATGAGAATGTACATCTGAAAAAAAAAATATCCACTCATAAATTTGGACTAAATTTATGTTAATTTTCTTCTGCTTTCTAAAATAAAAGCACTGGTTAATATTTTCAGACTAACTGATACATCAAATGTGTCATGATACCTAATCATAATGATCAGAAAAATTCACTCCATATGAGAACTCATGCCAGAAATTTTCTTCTGTCTCCTCAAAAACTTTTTGTGGATTTAGAAAGCATCCAGTCAGGAAACAGAAGCAAACCCATGTTTCTGAATACCAAGAACTGAATAGCAACCTGCACAAGCAGCTGCTATTTAAATCAAGCAGTGTCAAAATTCTTGTACTGAACCATGTTCACACACAATCACAAATAACTCACAAATCACACACTAGTGCATGGTCATGGAGAGCTGACAAGTAGGGTGAAAGGTCAGGTTAATTTAAGCCACAGGCCATGCTGGGACTGCAGGATTTGACACGTATCGTAAAGTTGTTGTGATCAATCCCAAATACTTAAAATACACAGAATTAAGTGTCCTCAACTAGTTTGCATTTTTTTGTTGAAGAATTTAATATTGCAAACAGCATTGTTCATGAAAGCATAATTTTCAGTTAGTTAAGTGAAGCGAAGCAAGGACTGACGCACAGTCGGCATGAATGGAACTGGGACTCATTGTGCTCATAATCACAGTTTGGACCAGGTTCTGGTGGATACCAAATTCAAGAAGGGAATGAAACTGAAATGGATGGGTACTGGTCAGGTCAGGTTAGAGGCAGAAAGGAATGGGACTTGAGGAAAAGATGGAAAAATCAGTGAACACAGCAGCACATATTGAACCAGAGCCCCAAGCCTCAGTGCTCCTCTGCTGTCAATACATCTGGGTGGAAATCTGTGCTGTTCATATTCCCTAGTTCCCAGGACACATAGCCTCCACTGTCACTAACAACTGCCTCAATTAAAAAGACAGAGATGTACAGCAGATCTACAAAGCCAGCCTACATGATGAACTGTTTAAGCATACCATGAAAAGGCTTTTTCACCTTCAAGTCTATGAAAATGCTGAGGAGATGTGAGACATTTGCAAGTTAGAGACTGTCATTGTAAGAGGCTACAGTGCATGTCTCCTCTGGTACCTCCCTATTTATGCTGCTATGGTCGTTAAAGAGCTAACCATGATACTTTTCAGCTACGTATCTTGCTGAAGATTTACTCCAATAAACACCAGAGACCTGCAGAAGCTGCCACTGCAAGAAACATTTCTGCCCTTTCTTGTTCCAGGTCCTATCACTCCTTGTGATGGCTGATGCATGCATGCAGCCAGGCAATGAACAAGTAAGAAAGTAGTATTTTTTTAAGGTACACTGAATTTAATCCAGATGTTTTCCACTAAGCTTTCCTGCATGGCCTCACAAATTGGAGTGAGCAGGAGAGTAAGGCCATAAGAACAGGGGAAGGACTGATGTATCATCAGCAGCACCAGCTTGCATCAGCTTACCACAGCTGTGAAACTACAACCCTTAGGACATGAAACCAAACCATTTAAATAGGTCTAACCCAGTGTTGCTATGGCCTTGTCCCTCTCACAGTCAGGCAATCTAGGCCCCTCTTTGCACTAGCATAGTCTCTTCTTGGCATCCCCTAGTGAGCCCTTTTAAAGCAATCATCTAATGGAAAATGGTTTCATGCTTGAGCAGGCTCACCCAGGAGTAAAATCGGTTCCAGCACTGACATGAAGGAGAAGACAAGATCATAGGATGGGGTTTGGGTGGAAAGGAACTTGAAACAGCAGCAACAGCTTCACCTACCACATGGACACAGGCTCTGTGCAGGGGATGAAGCCACACTATGAGTGAAGCAGGTAAGACTGAACAAGACCTATAAACACAAGAGGTTGCTTCACTTCTAGAAAGTGTGTAGGGAGAGGCTGAAGGATCCAAGAGGTAAGGCAGATGTGCCTTGAGATGGAGGACAGGACCCTGGCCCTGCCTTTGCCACATAATTTTACTGCAGTGCAAGATAAGTCCTTTAAGTTATTTTTTCCACAGATATTGTGTGCAGTTCTGGTGTCCTCAACATAAAAAGGACATGAAACTGCTGGAACAAGTCCAGAGGAAGGTCATGAGGATGATCAAGGGACTGGAGCACCTCCCCTATGAAGATAGGATGAGAGAGTTGCATCTGTTCAGCCTGGAGAAGAGAAGGCTGCGTGGAGACCTCATATCAGCCTTCCAATATCTGAAGGGGGCCTATAAGGATGCTGGGGAGGGGCTCTTCATGAGAGACTGTAGTGAGAGGACAAGGGGTAATGGGTTCAAACTTAAACAGGGAAAGTTTAGATTGGA
>JASSUY010052324.1:7030-17911 GCA_032466535.1 Forpus xanthops | reverse complement strand
CCCCGTGAAGTGGGGGGGAAAGAAGGTTGGGAGGAGTGAGTGGGCAGGCAGATTGATTTACGCCTGAAACCACGACACACGGGCAGGGGCACCTTCCACTAGAGCAGGTTGCTCCAAGCCCCTGTGTCCAACCTGGCCTGGAACACCACCAGGGATGTGGCACCCACAGCTTCTCTGGACACACTGCCAGCGCCTGAGCATCCTCACAGGGAGGAACTTCCTAATGTCTCATCTCAACCTCCCCTCTGTCAGGTTAAAGCCATTCCCCTTGTCCTGCCCCTACAGGCCCTTGTCCAAAGCCCCTCTCCAGGTTTCTTGTAGCCCCTTTAGGCACCGCTCTAAGCAGCATTAAGCGTCCCTTCTCCAGGCTGAACTCTGGAGCTCTCTCAGCCTGTCTCTGTAGCAGAAGTGCTCCGCTGTTTTCTCTGCTGCTCTCCTCTGCAAAGAGACAGTGCTGAACATCCCTATCGCGCTTTGCTCTTCTACCCAATGTAGATCAGCATATATCACGCACAGCTTTTAGACAGCACCTTGAAACAGAAAAGCAGCATTAAGTTATAGCGGGACTAAAGAGCAACCCCGACCTGTTCCTGCGTACATGCCATTACCCGCTGGACCACGCGGAACAAGTCAGACACCAACCGACACACACGGACCAATAAAGCAATGGGGATGGAGCTCCCGGGCCCTCCGCTCAGCACCACCGAACCCAGGGGTTTTCCCGTGCTTTGGAATGGAGCATCAGAGCTGGAGTGAGAGGGGAGCTATGCCGGACACGTACAGCGAGGCACAGCGAGCACCCCCGCGATGCCGATTGAAGAGGGGGGGACGCGTCTCTCGTTTCCTCGGGTGGCAAAAATATGACCTGCATTAGTGAGGAGAATAAAGGGAAGGAAACAAAGGAGCGGGAGCCAACACCTGTCGCTCTCCTCGGGGATGAGCCCTAACGCTTTTATGTGCCTCAGCCTGCTGGGGAACCGCAGCTGCCAACTGTCATCAGCATCAAGTTACCCGCACAAAGCTGCCTGCACGCCGCTTTCAGCCGCACGGCAGGCGGGGGGCTGCGACCCGACGTGGGGCGGCACCGCTGCAGGGCCCAAACCGCACCCCGACACTTGCGATGCCTCCCATCCATTGGGATGGGGACAGGGCAACGCGACCAGCCCCACCATGGGCTCAATCCGGTCTCTTTCACCCCTAAGCTGTTGCTGATACCCGCCCATCCCCGCCTGCAGCCATAACCGCGGCCGGCAGCGACCTGATGGAAGCCCCTTGGCCCGTAAATGGCGGCGAGCCGTGGTGCTGGGGAGGGGGCAGTCGCTGCCATACCCCAGCGCTCTGAGGAAGCTGCACTATTGCAGTAGCCATAAAACAATAATAAAATAGCAGTCCGTCCCCACAGAGCGCTCCGGGGGGCGAAGCGCGGCCGGGCCCGACCCCACAGCGCCGGCGGGGCCCGGAGCAGACAAAGCGGCCTCCTGCCATTGGTCCGTTCGGCCCACGCTGCGGCAGCGGCAGCGCGACGCAGCCAATGGGCGCGCTGAGCCGCAGCGCGCAGGGTATAAATAGGGCTGCGCGGCGGGGCGGGGAAGGCGGTGAGGCGAAGCATCGCGGGTCCGCCTGTCCCCGCTATGGCGCCGTCGTTCCGGCCCGGTAAGGGCCGCCCGGCTCAGGACGGGGCCGATCGGAAGGTGAGCGGCGGCGGCGGCGGCGGGCGGTGGGAGCCGCAGGGAGGGCGGGCTGACAGCGCTGTTGTCCCCGCAGACGAGGAAGCCGCTGGTGGAGAAGAAGCGCCGTGCGCGGATCAACGAGAGCCTGCAGGAGCTGCGGTCGCTCCTGGCCGACAGCGAGGTGAGGCGGGGGGCGGGCCGGCGGTGGGGCCGTGCTGACGGCCCCGTGCTGACGGCCCCGGCGCAGTTTCAGACGAAGCTGGAGAACGCGGAGGTGCTGGAGCTGACGGTGCGGCGGGTGCAGGCCGTGCTGGAGCGCCGCTCGCTCGGTGAGTGCCGGCGGGGAGGCGGCGGGGCCCGGTGCGGCCCGGGCCCGGCCTCACGCTGCTCCGTTCTCTGTCTCCCGCGGCGCGCAGAGGGCGGGCGGCTGCACCGTGAGGCCAGCGAGCGGTTCGCTGCCGGGTACATCCAGTGCATGCATGAGGTGCACACCTTCGTGTCCAGCTGCCCCGGCATCGATGCCACCACGGCGGCGGAGCTGCTGAACCACTTACTGGAGTCCATGCCCCTCAGCGACGGCGGCTGCCCGGACTCGGTCACGGACCTTGCAGCAGAGCCCACCGCGCTCAGCCCCTGGCTCGGCAGCGAGGCGCTGGCCCCGGCCCTCCCTGCCTTGGCTCCCTCGCCTTCTCCCAGCGAAGAGACCTGCTCCGACTCGGATGAGGCGGAAGCCGAGCCGGGCCAGACCTCCACTGATGGACTTGATGCTTCCCAGACGCGTGGCCTGCCTTCGCCTAGCTTACCCAAATCCATGTGGAGACCTTGGTAAGGGAAGGGCACCGGGAATCGGCGCAGACATACCTAGCTGGGAGGGCAGCCGGACACCGTGCTGCCCTACGGCACTCGCAGCAGCGCTGGGGACTGCCGGCGGGCATGGCTGCAGTTCGGGACTGCATCTCCGGCACTCTTACACTGTCAGGCCCTGGCAGGTTAATAGCTAAACGCGTTAACATTTCATCTGTGTGCGTGTGTGGCGTTTTGTAACTTTAGGGGTTGTTTTTATGAGGTTGGGGGAGGGCGGGGTAAGGGAGTTGGTCTTTAGTAGCAAAGCTCTTGGGTGGATACACAGCAGTTATTTTATAACCCTGTTTCTTGGCCCTTATAAGTGGCCCTGATATCGCTACCTTTTTCTTCTTAAGAAAAAGCCCTTGTGCATCTGAAACCACGATGGTTGACTCCGTGAGAAGCTTGGGTCTGCATGCACAGTTTTAAGTGTTCTAGTGATAGCAAAGACCCCTGAAAGGGGTTGGTGTGGTTAGCATCTGTCCGTGGTAGCAGCCTAGAGTCCCACCTTCAGTGAAGGAAGAGGAAAAGCTTAGAGACTTGGTGGAATTAGGCAAATATAAATGATACCGGTGGCAGGGTGCCTTTTAGAGATGAGTGTCTTTATGCACATTTTGCTTTTAGCACAATTGAGTTTATTGTGACTTTTTGTATATTAGGGTGTCAAATGGTTTTTATTTTTAATTTTTAATAAAAAATACTGAATTCACAACTGCTGCCCTGTGTTCTGGGGTGTGATATACTTCTAACTGGCTTAAAAGTAGTACCTATTAACAAATGTGTGTATTATGGAAACAGTGCTGGCAACTAAGCACTTAATTCCTGTACTAAGCATTGTTAGCTCAACTGTTGGAATTCAAATGTTGCTTTTGTTTAATCCTCGAAGACACTTAAGTTACTGCAGTGAGCAAGGTCACACTGATGGAAGGTGGATTTAAGGCCATGGGGTTTTCTGGGCTAGTTTATCTGGATGCCAGTCTCAAACCTACTCTACTTGATCGTCCATCAGAATGTGTTGCTCATGCATCTTAACAGCCCTAACTACAGAAGTGCTAGGCACATCCTGCCCTGGGGCATGACTTCACAGAGCTTGGGGGGTTATTGTGGTTGTTAGGAGTTTGATTGGGTAGTTCTGTTTTTTTTGGTTTTGTCTTTTGAATACAAAATGGAATAGAGTGTGCAGTGGGTTTGCAAAGTGTTTAAAGCCATCTTTCTAGGGAGCTAGGCAGGGGACCCTCAGCAGTTTTGCATATGGAGTTTGTTTCCCCTGTTTCCACTTTGTGGGGGTGCCAGGTTATTAATGCTGTGATAATACCTTGCAGAGAGCTGACACGGTAAAGAAAATAAAGGATTGTACAGTTGCTTAATACATGGAAGTTCCCAAACACAGGACAAGCGAGAAAGGAAGCAACCCAACTACCAAGGGACTAGACTTGTAACTGTTAACAGCCGTGTGGAACAATAAAGATGGAAACCAAGATACTGTTAAGGCCTCTCCTTTGTAATTTTCTCTAAAGTGCACTTACTCAGAGATGGACATCAGATACACTGGTTCATCTCATCCCCTTTTCTGCTAAATTCCCTTTGAAATGGTGGAAGAAGGATAAAACCCAGCTGAGCAGGAGGAGGCCAGAGCTTCTGTAGTGACCTTCCTGCTTTAGGGAGGGAGGTTAGCAGTTTGAAGTGTAAATTAAGGAGGAGCCTGGGCCACCTGCACTAAAAGTAACACCCTACACACAAGATGACCTCTTCTTGGACCTCTCTAGCACCAGTACAAGACCAGGGTTCTATTTTTAAAGCTACTTGCCCCATGTATCACATATTGCTTGATATTCCCCTCTCCACAATTAACCTAGATAGCAATACTTCAGTGTAATCACCAAGGGAATCACACATTCCTGTGTGTCACACTGCTACACCAATACAGTCCTTTGCTTTTTCACCACTAGAAAATGCCCCTTTGTATAAGGTGCTCTCAAGAGGGAGCTAAAGCCAGAGCCTGTTTCCTTAACACAACAGCAGCATCCACAGCTTTGCCTGTGGCTCACAACTGAACTCATGCACAGCAGCACTGGGCTACGCACAGTTGCCTGAGCTGGCTGGCTGGCTTTGGGTGTGATGTCCAGGGTTGATCCTGTGCTGGTGCAGCCACTCCAGCCCTTCTGCTCCTGTAGGAACACTAGAAGCAGCTTGGGTTAATTTCCATGAGATGAAAGACCCCGGGGTTAGGGCTCTTCTGTGGCACTCCTATGGAAGCAAGTGCAAATCCTGACACTTCAGTGACAGAAACACAGCCAAGAGTCAACGTAAGACTTGCCACCTTTGGTTCAGCAGTAAATACGGGGTGGGCTGGCAACAAAGCCACCTCTGCTAAGCAGTGTTGCAGATGCATTGCTTAACTTTGGTATTTGCCCTGGAGAATCAGCACTGAAGTTTGCCTTCCTCCTTTCCCATTCCTGTGCGTATTGCTGATGGTGCCCTTCTTATCACACCCGGGGAAACACACAGCTCCCTCCACATATCCCCACTGCTGCAGAAAGAAGTGGGCAGAGGGGCTATGAACACGTGTGGCCATGGCTACCTTTGTCCTCCCAAAGCCTGGATGGTTAGGAAAAGCCACAGCAGAGGGATAACAGGCCTTTCCCTCAGTCCTGCATTAACTGAAAAGAAACAGCCAGGTCAAAGCTGAAATATTAAGAGGGCTTTTTAAAGTGTCAAACTGAAGCATTTTAGAAGTGTGTTAGCAATATGGCTGCTTGGTTTTGGGGGGGGGCGGGTTAATCCACAAATTAGGTTCACAGAAAGTTTACATGCCCTAATGAGGTGTTTCTGGATTTCTCCATTTGCATTTCTGTACCTTACTGCAAAGGTGTCAAATCTGACACCTCCCTGACAAAGGCAGGAAGAGGTGAGCATTCTGGAGGTGGGACTGGGGAAGGGGCAATGGGGACAAAATGGAAGGTTTGCAGCAGCTCTATGAAAAAGCAGAGAAGCCTTTTCAGGTCCTCCTTTATAGAAACTGCCTTTATTCTTTTGCATTCCAAAGCAACACAAACAGACTATCTGATCTGACAGCGCAGCACCTTGTAAAAGAGGAGAGGAACAGCCCGCTAGCAGGGGGACTCATTTGATATGCAGCAGCAGAATAATAGAAAGAAGGGCTCACTTTCCCCTCTCTGTGCATGTCACTCACCCACCTGTTGCAGGAGAAAACTGCTCCTTGTTATACCGGGTCACCTGGTAGTATTTATGGTCCAAACCTTCTCCTAACCTCTTGCCAATACATACCAGGTCTTTTGTTGGAGCCCTCAGGCCAGGAGGCAAGACTCAAGCTTTCAGACGGTCCAAATCATCTTATGTCTTCATCTCCCACTAGCAAGTATCATGTAGCTCTCTACAGAGCTTTCCTCTCCAAATAAGTACATTTTTCAGTCTCTATTCAAATAAACCAAATAGAATAATAAAAAACCAAATCAGGCCACCCGTCAGCAGTAGGGTTACGGGATGCACAGACAGCATGAGGTTAATTCCTACTACAGAAAGTAAGGATAGCATCTGGGAGAACATCATCTTGCTCCACAAAGGGGCACAATGGTTTGAACAAGCACATGGAAAACTCAAGGATCCAAACCACCTACTAATCCATCTGTTTTAACCAGAAGCCTATCCTCCTGCTTCCTGAGACAGGTTTTCATTTGTTGGCATGAGATGCCTGGTTCCAAGTTGCAGCTATACTTTTCCTCACAGAGACTTCCTGACTCCATGGTTATCTGAATGGACAGGGTCACTAAACTGTGCTCTTGAAGCCGCTCAGGCTTCTGAATGAACTAAGCTAAAGAAGAGTGGAAAAAACAGCCTCCCTCCTTGCATGGGATTTTTAGCTTCCTATACAACATCAGCATTTCATTGCACTGCATTTTAACAGGGTTAAGAAAAATAACGAACCCAAAGCTAGCGCAGAAAGTATGCAAACATGAAAATACACCTTGTGGCAAAGAGCTTTAAGCTTAATTTAACAAGATGATGAGTGAGGGTGATTTGATTCGTTATAGTGCATCTATTATACATATGTGATATTGTTCACTTACCAGCTGAGGAAGTCATGGGTTCAAAAAGTCTTTTAATCCAATAAAACAGAGCCTTAAATGCCAAGAGCTACGTAGCAGATCCAAGCTGTTTGAAATGAGAAGGAAAAAGATGGGGATTAGGTACTGGAAGAAGCCATGAATCTGCTTTCTCTTAATGGCGCCAGGTCAAGAAGGACAGTGCAAATACAAGTTGCTTTGGCTACAGAAAAGCCCTACTTAGTAAAACAACAACATACAAGCAATTACATCAGCTGATCTCTTATGGCCTTCAGTGCAAAATAACCTCAATTTGGGTTTGTTGTTTTTAGATTTTATGTTGATCTCAGGCTAAAATATAGGTTGGAAGCAAGGTGAGTCGTTTTCTTTGCATCTGAGACCTAGGGCATCTGCAAACGTGTCTGCAGATAGCTTCAGGAATTGCCCAGGTTCATTCACTCTCAGCTGAACTCTGCAAAGCTCCATGACTATTTAAGCACAAAGTAAAGCAGCCTAACTGAAAATCACCATCAAAGAGGCATACTTTCAAGCATCCTTAGAATGGTGTGCCCATTGAGAGGAAAGGGAAATTACTGGGCAACACCCAGAGCCACCATATCCACTCAGATGTGTTCTTCCAAATGGGTTCAAGCTTCCTGCAGCTGACTGGGGAAGTCCTGCTGTGATCTGAGGTTTGGATCATCCATAGACACATACTAGTAAAACTTTAGAATCTCATTATCCTTAACCTAAACTGAGTTCATCAGAACCAACCTGTGCTAAGCAAAGTCACTATGAGACACCTTCCACTATAACCATGTAATGTCCTTTGCAACCTGTGTTCCACAGACAGAGAAGGGGAGGAAGAAAAGCCTACAAGAGACATTAACTGCATTATCAGCCCCACCAACCTTCTCCAACCATATACTTCACCAAGGCCTGAATCACCCAAGCTTCTAGTGAATTTGCCTCCTTTGGGCCTGCAAATGCTACTTGGCGCTTATACCCAGGCTTCATAAAACAAGGATGTCTTCATTAATCACGGTAGACCACCAGCATGGGTGGTACTCACCCGCATACTGCTTCTTTCCATTAAACAACATAGACAGTCTCCTTTCCTGCTCAACAGACTCCCAGCAGACACCTGCAGAGCACCAGGAGCCCAGGACCACATCACACACATCTGTGCCTGTTCCAGGTTCTATCCATCCTTCACAGCAGTGGATGAACAGGTCTGAGAGCAAATGTAAATGCATCCCCTCATCCAAAGGGAGCGCACAGCTTCCTACCAAATCTAGGATTCTGGAGCAAGTCTCTGCTGAGTAGCTGCTACTTCCAAGCATCCCACTCACAGACCCTTCCACTGAACCAGCAGTTTCTTCATAAGCCAGCACAGGTTCCCAGTGAGGTCCATGACAGCAACCTACAAGTAAGAGCTCTGGGATGCCTGGACAGAGTGCCCAGAATGGTCCCTAGTTCATGGAAAGCTTTATGTGAAGTGACACATAATTTGTAAAGGTCCTCACTGTGCTTGGTCTCAAAAAGAGGGTTAAGACCCAGAGGTCCCAACTACTCCCACATCGTACCTTATGTGCCCCATGGAGATTACAGAATCACAGACTGGTTAAGATTTGGAAGGGACCTTAAAGCTCATCCAGTTCCAACCCCCTGCCATGGGCTGGGACACCTTCCACTAGAGCAGGTTGCTCCAAGCCCTGTCCAACCTGGCCTTGAACACTGCCAGGGATGGGGCAGCCACAGCTTCTCTGGGCACCCTGTGCCAGTGCCTCAGCACCCTCACAGGGAAGGGCTTCTGCCTAATGTCTGATGTGAATCTCCTCATCACCTTTAACAGGTTCAGGTGCGGGACCTTGCACTCGGCCCTGTTGAACTTCATGAGGTTCACATGGTCCTGCCTGTCCAGGCCCCTCTGTATCCCATCCCTTCCCTGCAGCGTGTCCGTCACATCACACAGCCTGTTGTCACCAGCAGACTTGTTGAGGGTGCGTTGATCCTACTGTCCATGTCACTGACAAATATGTTGAACAGCACTGGTCCCAATAACATCTGCTGAGGAACACCACTCACCACCAGTCTCTGCTTGGACCAGAACTCCTTGATTTGTCAGCCTTATCTACTTATCTAACCTTATCTACTGAGCAGTCCATCCCCCAAACCCATGCTTCTTCAGTTTAGAGACAATGCACATGAGCAGCTGCCCAAAGCACCATTGTTATGCAGACAACAGGACAACTAAGCCAGCCAACAAGTCTTTGCAGCTGCTCTTCTGCTGCGGTGTGTTAGCAGCAGCACGGAGCTGCCCAGTGGTGCCCATGCTGGCTGCCATGGAGCAGAGCCAGGCAGAGTGACTCAGTTAGCAGCAGGACAGACTGCACTTTCAATTGCTGCAGGAAGCAGGAACAGTGATTCACATCCTTTCAGCCAACGCCAAACCAGAGCATCGCTTCAAGGCTACAAAACTCCAGTGACAAAAAGGGAGTCTTCGAAATACAATGCAAAACCCCAAGATCCTGATGCTCTGTGCTTACTGAAGAGTCTGTTCCCGCTCTGTTTCATTCCAGAAGCAGTGCTCCTCTATTTGCAAAATCATCACCTACACCTTGAATCCCTTTATAAAACAGAAAGCAACAAATAAAGACAACCCCAAACCACACCAATCAGATTCTCACCTCTGCTTTTTGCATGTCCAGGGTGGACCAAGCAGTAGGAGACCTTCAGAACGATTTTATTTGCTGAAGTTTAAATGATGCAACAAAACCAATATTATAATGACTCAAGGTAAAGACTTTATTGCCTAATTGACCAATTTAGCTAGCCTCCCCCCGTCCACCTGCTTACAATTTATGTTCTGAAGTCTATGACTAAAACCCTGTGGTACTGGGTGAAACACTAAGGTTTTGCATAAATTGCAAGTGTTGATGTACCTAGGACAAATGACAGATACATGTGCTCTATCTTCTTGCTTAATTTGGTCATCCAAATGGGTTTCTGTAAGTCCCACCTGACCCTGAACACTTCAGAGGTGAGTTCTTGGCCAGTCTAGCATGGCTACACATGCATGTAAAGCTAACAGATGTGGACGACACAGGCCAGATGGCAAATGAAATATGCAAACAAACATAAACAGTCTCATGTAAAATAAGTAGATCAGGAAAGAAAAAAAAAAGGCATTCAAGCATGGTTTGGTTTGGTTTGGTTTAGTTGTGGGCTCTTGTTCTTCCCCTTTTCCTCCCAACCAGCATGCTTCCATGCTGCCTGCTTTGGGGTAATGGAGCATCACAGTGCTGGCAACACCAAGTGAATTCTCAAGTTCTACCTCCCTCCTTGAATACACTAGATGCCATGCCCATTACTTTTACATCTTGTACACTTCAGACTCTTTAGTCTGGCAAGCCTTCTGTTAGCTGGTTTTACTATACAGTACATACAGGCAGACGCTAAGTCATTCAAACACATTGGATTGCCTGTAACGAGCAGGTCCTTGCAACAAGAACAGTGATGGCTGGTCAAGCAAGACGTAAGGGATTGAACTGTGGGTCCCAGTTCGTTTTGCCACTTCTGGGAAAACCCATCAGTCTGTGGGGAATTCTCCAGCTAAATGTGTGGCATTCATCTTTCCTCCATTTCTTGCTGATGAGGACCCAAAGCAAAAACTGTTGCTTACTATACATTCCCCCCCTAGAAATGCAGCAGAAGCCTATAATGTAATTGGAAAGATTCGTCTTTCTGGCCCAAATGAGAAGATTTTGACATTTGCTATTGCTGAAACACATCGGTGTATTCAGCCTCACTGTTTCCTGCTAGATTCCCACTAACAGGCAGAAAATCAGGACTGCTGGGGACCTACCTGTTACCAGCGTTTGTTTGCTGTAGTGCTTGTAACCATGGCATCTGAGCAGTGAGAAATAAAACCTACACACCTTCAGCAGCGGAAGGGCTTCACTTCCCCCGTCCTTCCCCTGAAACAAGAGAGTATCATTCTGTACATGCTTTGTCCTTACTGGGTTTGTTTTTAGACAATGCTGAACGTTAAGAAACTCTTCAGACAAAGTTATTTCACACTTTGCTCTGAATAAAGCCACAAACAGATGCAAGGGGCTCAGTGAATACACTGGCGTTTGCTTTGCCAAAGACACCAAAATCTGGCTTTTGGACATATCATTTGGGTTTGATTCAGTTTCTAAACATTACTTCTAGAGTTCAGAGACATATAGAGACTCTGTCAATTCAGGATCATAGCTTAGCAAAGGACCCAGGTGAACAAAGCCCCCATGGGATAGGGC